>JAUZST010000135.1:0-24069 GCA_034779995.1 Parotocinclus haroldoi | reverse complement strand
TTGTAAAGCTGCTTTGAGACAATGCTACATTGTAAAAAGCGCTGTATAAATAAAATTTGATTGATTGATTGATTGAAGACTGCAAACGCAATGTATATATATAGTGGGGAAAATACAGTAAGTATTTGATATACAGCTGTTTTTGCAAGTTTTCCCACCTAAAAAAACAGAGGTCTGTAATTTTTATTGTAGTTACAATTTAACTTTTTATAAAATCTATAAATAAAATGCAGAAATTAAAATTGTATGTTTTTTTTAATAATTGACTTGCATTTTATTTTCATAAAATAAGTATTTGATACAATAGAACACAAAAACCTTAATATTAGGTACAGAAACCTTTGTTTGCAATTACAGAGCTCAGTTGTTTCCTGTAGTTCTTGACGCGGTTTACACACGCTACAGCAGGGATTTTGGCCCCCTCCTCCATCCAGATCTTCTCCAGATCTGTCAGGTTTCAGGGCAGCATTGAGTTTCAAACACTCAATGATCTACCACAGTTGTCTCACCTAGTCATGGTACCCAACTGTGGGACTTTTCTTAATTGATGGAATGTTAAGGGAAAAGTGTTACATGTTGAAGTTGAATTCAAGATGGCTGCCATGTTGGTAACATGACCTAACAGGTTCCTCTCTTTTCCCACAAACTGTATCTAAGCTTGAATCACCAAAGGAAGGTGTTGTTTCCTTACTTTTCAGACTGTACATACACATGTTGACTGGGGATGCCACGCTACTAGAACTAAATCCCTCAGACGACACAAGAACCTAGAGTGACTCTGTTTACTGGGCAAATTAAAACTGACACTCACTCACAGTGTCTACTTTATCACATTTATTATATATACACTGTCTGGCCAAAAAAAATGCCACATGCATTAATACACTCTTCACAAAATTATGGGGAGATTTCACTAGGGATATTTTCTTTAGAAATATCTCCTAATTTTTGTGAGCAGTATGAATGAACGAGTTTTTCCCCCAAGATTGTGTATCGATGATAGGAGATTTGGACCTTCTCCAGTACATCCCTAACATTCTCAATGGGGTTCAGGTTTGGACTGTGTGGTAGCCAGTCCATGTTTGAAAGTGATGTCTCATGCTCCCTGAACCACTCTTTCACAATTTGTGCTCTGTAAATCCTGGGATTGTCATCTTGGAATGTGCCTGTTCCACGAGGGCAGTAAAAATAATTGATGGAATAACCTGGTCATTCAATATATTCAGGTAGTCAGATGACCTCATTCTTTGGGCATATAACGTTGCCGAACCTAGACCTGACCAACTAGAGCAACCCTAGATCATAGCACTGCCCCCACAGGTATATGCAATAGGTGCTAGGCATGATGGGTACATCACTTCAGCTGCCTCTCTTCTTACCCTAATGTTCCCATCATTCTGGAAAAAGATAAATCTGGTCATGTCATCAGGCCACATGACTTTCTTCCACTGCTCCAGAGTCCAATCTTTATGCTCCCCAGAAAATTGAACTCGTTTTTGCCGGTTACCCTCATTGATAAGTGGCTTCCTTAAGGCTACATAGCTGTTTATTCCCAATGCCTTGAGTTACATTTGCATTGTGCGTGTGGAAATGCACTTACTTTGACTATTAACCACATCCCTGAGCCTACTGATGTTTTTCTACATTTTGATTTCACCAGCTGCTTAGTGATTGCCGATCACGATCATTCAAGGATTTTTTCGCCCATATTCCTTCCTCAAAGATATTTCCCCATTGTCCTGATTAACCTGATCTTAGTAGTTTCAGCAATCTCCTTAGATGTTTTCTCTGCTTGATGCATGACAAATAATTTGAGCCTTCTGAAACTAACCATTACATGACTACAGGATGTGTCTAAATAACATGGTTGTTTAACAAATGAGAAGCTACGCACTGTATTATTTAGGATTAAATAACTTGTTGCCAGCTGAAACAATCACCCATTAAGTAATTATCAAATGAGAGGCTCCTACCTATTTGCTTAGTTAAATGCAGGTGGTGACCTTTTTTGGCCAGGCATATACACTGCTCACAAAATTATTTTTGTGATTTGTGTCTGTGTCAAAGTTTGTTTGTTTGGTTTACCTCATGTCGCTATTGGCATCTGTGGCCATTTCAGTGACACATACAAGGTTATATATACACACAAGGATATATCAGGAGTAGTTATACACACACACACACACACACGCACACACACGCACACACACGCACACACACGCACACACACGCACACACACGCACACACACGCACACACACGTCAATGTCAATTTACGGTAATCAATTAACCTAACAGACGTATTTGGCCTGTGAGAGGAAACCAGAGTACCCGGAGCAAACTCACACAGACGCAGGAAAATAGGATCCAGGCCACTCCTTCTTGCTGTGAGGTGGCGATGCTACCCACCGAGTCACCATGCCACCGTGTGTACAATTAACTGTGCTCGTTTGATTGTTAGCTCATGTTAAAACTAGAGACTGATCTAAATCAAATGAGGTGTTTAGAGACTTTTTTTGAAAAGGGGTTGATCTTCCATGTTGGTTGTAATACTGTCTAGCAATGCATTTCTGGCTTCCATCAAAAAAAAGTAGCAGTCATATCACTCATCAATCACTTCAGCAGTACCTTTGACATTAATGTATACTTTGCACAAACTTGTCCAGTGAAAATATGACTTATATTCATGGTATACTAGCATTAAAGCCGATGTGACTAATGTTTCATAGAACATGATGCGGTCGGTAATTGTAAAGCTTTAAGACGTTGGAGTCCCCGTAAAAAGCGCTATATAAATAAATTTGACTTCTCACGCACACATAGTTGCATACATTATCAATGAAAATATATTAAATGTTCAATTTACCCATTAATATTTTCCAGTACTAATAATAGGATTCCCTAAGAGTAATATAAAACCAAACATTACCAGTTTTACTGTGAGCAGGTTGCTCGGTTTTGACTGCACAGCTTTTTCCTTTGCGAATGTTTTCACCAACTTCAGGCCTTGAACACATGCTCTCCTTCAGTGGACTCTTCATCACAGTAGATGATGCATCTTTTTTCTTTTGCAACACAAAAACAGCAGAATGAAAATTGGACAATTTCATCGATAAATACCTGTTAACATGTTAGCAAGTATCTAAATGAAAACAAGCCTTACAATAACTAACAATTAAATGACTACAAACTTTAATTAATTTAATAACATTAATACCTCACCTTTTTAGGGGTGGGACTTTGCTTTACTGTAGCACTCTTCTTCTCCTGATGTTTTTTCATTAATGATGATGTTGATTTTTGAGTTTCAGTTGTCTTCTCCTTTCTGTTCTTTTTTGGTTTCTTCTGTTTGGTACCTGCTACTTTTCTCTCAGAAATGATCTCCTCTTTGTTGCCATTCATTTTTTTCTCATCTTCTACTTCAGCCGCAGTTGTGGTCTTAGAGATAGATATTCCCTCTGGCTTTGGATCAGGACTGAGTTCTGCCTGACCTACAGGCTGCTCCCTTCTTGTGTTTTCCTTAAGCTCCTGGGCTAGTTTACTATCCTTTCTCAGTGACTTGCCATTGGAAGTGCATCTTTTTTTAGGTGTGCCGAGAACTGACTTATGGCCACCGTCAGTTGTAGAATTTTCAAACTGCTTTGACTGTTTTGCATGACCCTTTTCTCTAGACGTGATAACAGTTTTGACTTCCTGCCTATTGATTGTTATTGCGGCATCAGAAGAACGGGAGTTTTGACCAGGCTTGGAGGTTAGTGGCTCTGATGTATTGGTGGATGGAAATCCAGTGGAAACATTTTGTCTCAATGGAGAGTTCTTACACTTGTCAAGCAAGGTGGCCACCTCGGAATTCCTGGATCCCGCAACAGGTATATTACAGTAATTTTCTCCACTCAGTGTAGTGGTTTCAAGAGTTTTCTGCTTCACTATGGACTCAAGGTTGGACAGGGGAGACTTTAACTTCCCCCATTTTTCTTCCTCTTGTTTAGTGGGGCTTGGTTCAGAGTCATGGAACAATTGGCCTTCACAATTCAGGTTGATTTTACCCTTTGGTGATGACCGAGTCTGATTTTGTCGCTTTTGCGTTGACATCCCCTGCGAAGGTTGTTTCCATAATGTTTTAATAACTGGGGTTGTGCAAGGAATCCTTGCTTTTCCACCCATTGACTTCCGAGGTGACTGTGATTTTTCAGTAAAATGTGCTGATGAAAGATCCTTTGCTCCAGTAGAAGGACTCCCAGAAAAATGCTTAAGTGTTTTGTTATTCTGGGCACCTTTAGGTGTTAAAGGGGCCTTCTTACTTTTAGAAGCCAGCTGCTCTCCTTGATCAATAATTGAAATGGTCTCCTGCTTCGCAAATGTCTGAACGTCTTCAAAAAAAGAAGCACCTTTTCCATCTTTGCTACGCAGTGTGGATGCTAGTATGGGGCTTGCAACACCGACATATGTTCCTGGGAGGTTAGTTAAGGAAGCTTGAGATGAGCCTTTCACCCATGATGCATTGGCTTCCAAACTGTGATTGCCGAGTTTAGAACTGGATCTTTGGGCTGAGCCGTTTCGCTGGGTGTCTGGCAGAAGAGGATATGTACTGGCAGACCCACAAGCAGCAGTCTGAGCCCTTTTAGAGGCATGAATATTTTTCTGCTGAGGTTCAACGGAGCAATGTTCAGTCACAGAAATAGGGCTGCTTTGAGAATCTTTAATGCTTTTTTGACGCTTGGATTTTGAAGATAAGTCAAGAGGTACATCTCTCACCTCTGTGGGACATGAAGTATTGTGTTCCTCAGTAGTGGATGGCGTTTTCGGTTTTAAATATGTCATTGACGTCTTTTCAATAGCACGGTAGGTCGGACCCTTCTCTACCAGGCTAAGCAGCCTGCTCTGAGTAATGTTGGCCAATGCTGAGCTACAGCAGATGGCAGCGGTGGGAGAGATGGTGTAATGAGTCAGTGGGACTGAGGCTTGTGTGGCCTGTTGCACTGGGAGAGCAATAGCTGGGCTAGCAGCAGAGGGTATCGTTGATTTGTGTTCTCCCACACTTTTGCAGCCCTTTACATTTGAGACATAGTCACTCCTTGACTTCTTTTCTGGGGCAAGGCCTCGACCAACAGAGAACTGATATGGATAAGATTTAAACCTTGGGGGCATACTTGAGCCAGAATTCGGCACGGGACAATCCTGCTGAAATTGACTAGCAGTGGCTTCTCTCAGAGCTGCAATCTGCCCCAGTCCTGGAGGCAAGGTGATCTTACAAAGAGGAGACGAAAAACTGGCAGAGGGCAAGAAAGCAACAGGCTGACCCGACTTAAAGACAGTTGAGCACTGAAATGCTGCAGGAAGGCTGATTACAGGTTGGTTGGGCCCAGTGCTCTGAGGAGCTTTCTTATTTGGGGTCACACCACTGTGAACCAAATTCACCAAGTCCTCTGCCCCAACCTTTTTACCACAGGGCCAATGGTGAGTGTGGCAGACACCAGCACCATCAGCCTTGGTTTTGGGAACTTCTGCCCTGTCAGGTAAAGGCATGCTCAATGAATCAGTGTTAAACACAGAAGCATTGTTGCAAGACTTGGAAGAATCGACTTCAGAACAATGGTTTGAATTGCTGGTTTTGCTGGCCTTGCTGGCTTCTGAGCACACACCAGGCATTTTGCAGTCTGCGGACGTCCTCAGAGTGTTCTGCTTACTGTGAGGCACATCTCCTCTGAGATCAGGAGGCAGTGTCTGCTGTGGGTTTCCCACCATGCTCTCTAACACTTCTGTAGGGACACTGCTCCCTCTGCTCACTGTGCCTCCATCCCCCACATTCATTGGTGAGGGATCCACCTGTGTAAATAAATCAATTGGGGTATTAAACCACCACATGAATAATATTTTACAAATAAAGTATAAAACCACATTATTACCTGCATAGGTGTTTTTTCAGCACAGCATTCCTCAGTGTGTGTTGACAAATGTGTGTTGTCTTCAGTATAGGTCACAGAGTTCTGGCACAGAGCTACAGACAAGACCAAAAAAGTCACATTTGAGAAACTGGCTTGTTCAACTTAAATCAATTTTTTAACATAAAGCCTTTCACCCTGCTTCTTCAAAATTTACAAACAAACCATCCAGCAAGTTTTAAAATCATTACAATCACAGTCTGTAAAAACCTTACTTTTTTCTAATTTTAATAGCAGTCAGTGAAGCAATAATAATGTCCTCGATCTATAGTTCTACTTTTAAAACTTTTATACTTTCTACTTTTCTTCAAATATGTAACAATAATAATTCTTCAATATATATAAGAAAAATGCAAGTTTATGTGGACTCCTAAATAATACTGGACAACAAAAAAGTTATTTCAGTACATTCATTTTAATTAATTGCATTATCAAATTACATCAGTCTTGAACCAAGTAGTTTTGACTCATGCCTGACCAGGTAATTTAATTATGTCTGTGTTATCAGATAAGGATAAACGGGTATAAAGGGTGAAACATCTGGTTAACGCATTGTGGCATCTTCACCTGCCTCGTCAATGCTCTGGTGCTTTGGTACTGAAGACTGTCATCATGTAGCACTGGTCTAATCACTGAAAGCAGATCTGAGTATTCAATATCTTTTACATTTTTGTAGAGATGCCTGATACACCCATCAGTCACAAGTAACAGTCTATCACGTGATCCTTCTGTTCTCACTACATCACTGGGACTTCAAATGCCAACCTCTCAGTCTGACTGACCATTTTGCACAGCAAATGTGAGGAGCCACAGGTTGATCTTGGTCTTCAGGTTGACATATGTAGTAGAGCTCATCTGATTCCTTATTAACTGAGGCATGGGGGGTCTTTTAGCCTTAAAATAAAATCTAAAATCTTCCTAAAGACAGTAAAACTGTTGTTATGTATACTCACTCTTGACTATGCATACAATCTGATTCTGATTAAACAGCTTCCTGGGGAACTTACTAGTAGACTTAAATATAAAGGGTAAATTGTAACAATAGGTTATCTATCTATACTGCTGACAAACATGTCGAAAATTGAAATATCCCCAATTAAATATCCCTTAGTAGAAGTAGTATTCAACACATATTCAAAAAATAAATCAAGCTGAAAAATGAAAGCTTGATTACCTAATAGGTTACAATTACTTAAACCAAAGAGCCACTACAAATGAACTAAAGTGAATACATATGTTCTTACAGCTGTGTGCATAACAGGAGACCAAAAAATACTTTAATGCATCCACAGTGCTTCCTCAGTTTGTTTGTTGGCTTTTAAAATTGCACTACAAAGTTATAATAAATTAAGCATCCTAAACAAGGCAGTGCTTCAATATTAATAAAAACCAACTAAAGCAAAGTATCTAAGCAAGTTTTATCTCTGAGGCAATCATTTCAGAGCACAATAAGCTAAACAATGACAAACCATGCATAAGCTAAGCTTTAGGAATACATAACACACCACATAAAATTTGATCACAATATATTTTAAATGTAAATGTTTCATTAAGGAAACAATCAGTTAGTATGAAGCATCATATACATGATACAAAATCACGCTTACATTCTTAATGATAAAACTAAGAGAGCAGTAATTTCACAAAAATGTATCTTTGCTTGTTTTCTAGTTTGTATATCTAAAAACGTTTTATAGTTAACGAGTCAGAAACGACAAAGCTAGTTGAAAACTTCCTGTAAGAGAGGTTCCTTACAAAAGATGTCACAATTTCCTTTAAGCTGAGAGTTAAGATGGAATATAAAGATCTCTCTCACGAACACTGTTACAGCTGTAAATTAAGAACAATTGGAATAATAATATGAATGTTTGCTATTATTGTTGTTCTCGTTGTTATTACCATGGCCTAATCAATATCACTATTGGACATTTTCTGGTCACTTTTCAAACATACCATTTGAACTACATTTCTGGTGTAGTGCAATTGTTTTGGTCCGCCAAACACTTGGAATTCATACATGTATAAGAAAACGTGCTCTGGAATATGTTTAATCTCATCTCATTTTCTGTGGCAAACATCAAATACTACAGACATGTTATAATACAGATAAAACACACAAATGGAAGGTCTAATTAAAATGTATATCCATGCAACAGGAGGGAAACTATTGCAATGCTGAAACGACAAATATAAAACTGTGTGGCTCTGGCATCCCCCTTATTATACTGTATGACAGAGTGACCCTATTGCTGACCTTCTTCAGAGAGAGTACGAGCAACAATAATTTACCAAAGCAACAGGTATATTGAGCACCATGGAGGAGGCTGCTGATTGCATCCAACGGTTTTGGTATAACACCTCCATAATTTGATCGGTTTTTAAATTGTATGCATTTTAATACACTAAACCTTGTAATTTTCATAATATCAGCTCAAGTTGCAGTTCCGAGTTCCAAAGTCTAGCACAGAACATTTAATCTAGGCAAAACACTTTCGATAAAGCAGAGCATAAAATCTGTATCTAGTTCCTTCTTGTATTTATTAACAACAAGGTCTGCTTGACTAAAGTAGGTGATGGCACAACGCAAGAATGTAGCCAGATTCTCTCAGATTATTCTTAATAACTAGAATATAAGTGAGGATCTTAGCATCCAGAAAATACTAAATACTGCAAAATAGGAAAAACACTGAAATTCATACAATATTATTTATATAGTCATATGTTGCTCTTGCCAAAGGGGAAAATAATTGCGAGAGGGCCCATGTTGGTCTTAACTAACTGAAGCTTTGCTTCTAACCAAATTCTCCACAACCTTTTAAGACAATAGGTATACGAGTTAATACAAAAACAAACAACTTTTTAATGGGAGTTAAAACAACTGTCAAATAATCATTTATTTCTACTGCAATGCAATGGGGAGCATTTTATTCAGGCTACTGGAGAGTAACAGATCTCATATTGATAGCCTACTGGTATCAGGTTTTGTATATACCAATCCAGGACTGGATGCTTGAGTAGCTTGCTGAAAAATCAAAATGATGTAAATAGTAAAAGAGATAAATCATACACGAGAAACACTACATTTTATACCAAGGTCTCGTGCGCCTGAAAAAAGCAGGTGAGGGCATCAAAATCCCACGAGGGAGAATATGGTTATGAATATGTTTAAAAATGCCTCAAAACCCGACCCGCAGCTTATCGGTTCTACATCGGCTTTCGGCACGACACGTTGCTTTTCTCGGAGGTCAGACGTGTCTGACAGACAGAAGTGTGTTTACTGTTAAAGTTTATCGCCCTGCGCCGGCCCACGCCAGCCCTCATCGGACCTGCTTACAGCGCTCTGCTGACCGAAGCTCGTCACCTTCACTGGATCTCTATGAGATTGCTAAATTAACGCACGCTAGCCAAATTAGTCAACACATCGTGAAGACAAGCACGATCTTGCTCTCATTTTAAAACAGGCTACAGTGCCGAAATCCAAAAGGCAGGGACCATGGTAGAGAAACACGAGCTGGGCTTCAGAGCCCACACTCTACCGTCCAGTGCTGCGCAGCCAGGAGCTCGCGTGCACAAAGGAGACGCTACATTACTGAATGCGGAATTGGAAGCAAATACCGTATGAACATCCCTGGCTTTCCCAAGATAACAGGTTACAACTGATTATTTCGCGAGATAAAAAAAGGTCCCTCTGCTTAAACTCTGTCCAGCCCACTCGATCGACCGAGCTTCAAGATGAACAATTAGTCGATCACACAATACACAAGGACGCCGACGATTCTCAGGTGGTTATGGTCTGTTTTCAAAATTAGGTTACCAAATAAAAACTCTTCCCGATTCGTTTAGGACTGGGAGGGTGAGACACACCGCACGGCGTAATGTCTTCTGATCGGGGATAATCCGAAAAAGAAAAAGGAACAGAGCCTTGTTGATGCACATTCGTGTGGCCACGACGGAGGCAAAAACTAACGACACATCCCTTCCGATGGGCAGCAGCTCCGTCCAGCAGAAACTACAATTAATTCTTTTTCTAAACTGCAGAAGCCTGGTCGTGTTGATCATACTGACCACGAGAGTGCAATCCAACTACGACGCCTTTTACTCACAGTCGAAATAAAGCCAGACAACACTGCGAGTGATATCAGCCACATGAGGAAACATCGTACTTGGGGCTATCTCTGCAAATTCACACCAAGGGGTGCTCAAAATGAAACATGTGCAGGAACGGCAAAGCTAATTTTAGAGAACGCTAACTACCCAGTGTTACTTGTGTTCCGAGTGCCATGTTCACACTTAGCAAGGTGTTCTACGCTCAGGCGGTAATGTTCAGATCCCTGCGCTGCAAAGTCTCCACCGAACAACTATATCTCACTGCTTGCAAACGTTACGGACAAGCCGTGCTCCTGTGCACGAGAATCCCACCAGTCCCATATCGGAGCATTCCGGTAATCACGATGGTAGAACATGACACAGCCCAGAACCGATTCCTCCGTCCACTGAATAATTCCAAAAAATAATTAGCGATCTAGATAACGATGTCTAGTGCTACAAACAAATACCAACCCGTTAGAGTGACATTAAGCAGATATATGTACATCAAGAGGAAATTATTTTCATCCCGTTGCTCGCAGTTCACTAATCTCGACGATTTTCGGTTCCGAAAGTCCGAGATGGTGGTGGTGGGGGGGTGGGTTCGTCAAGACAAGCCGTGCAGTAGCTCACAGGCACTGGTCTAGTGGGAGAGAGAACGAGAGCGAGCGAGAGAGCGAGCGAGAGAGAGAGGGGGCGACAGAGAACCGCCACCATGGGAGATGTAGTGTTTCAAAACCCCGCCCTGACACTGTCGGCCCCAAGAAGGGAGGAGCAGGGACTGCAGGTACCGGCATGCAATGCTCCAGTCCAGCCGCTCAAGGGGAAAGAGGATCGCAACGGTGCGCTAAACTGAAAAAAAAAAAAACCTTCCCCAAGTAAGAAAGTGAAAACACACCGCCTAATTACAAATATGTTACACTTCTCACAAAACAGGCGGCGGATATAAGCAAAAGCTGTGCCCGAGCACATAACCATTAAATATCGGACACGGTTTATTAAGTCTGTGAAAGAAGCAGGATACAAAAAACAACAGAAAAAAAACCACACAGTTGGAGAAGGTGCTGGCTGATTTTATACCGACGTGTTGTAATGACCTAACGCTAAATATTTCAATTCCTATATCTACTAACACTACCAACAACTACTGACATTCAAGCACCTTATATAGACCACACCATATTATTTTCAACAGTGGATAACCAGTTTTCTTAAAAATATAAACATAAACACGAACAGGCTTTTCCACTTTTTTTCAGAAGTCAAGACAAATCGTTTCATTAAATAACTTATGTGAATATAAAAAACGCAAAAGTATTCCTTCTCTACTTGTCCGATGTCCATATCCATATCCATACATATAATAGCTTTGATTAAATAAATAGTATTAAAAATAGAAAAAAAGGGGGAGGGGTTAATAGGAATGTATTAAGCCAAACATAAATGCAACACAAATTACACAGAAAACCTAATCTTTCAGTTATGATTGAATAGTGTGCAGGTACTGTAATGGCCAGATAAAGCATGTGTACAATTTCGTATGTTTGCAAAAAAATGACTGTTAAACATTAATAAAGTATGTAATTGATTACTCCATGAATGCTATATTTTAGTTTTGGGGTTCCTCTATATGTGCACTTTTTCATCTGTTTAAAAAAAATAATTAAGTCTGTGACTTTAGGAAACTATGTTATTTAGTCAAAGATTGTCACACTAAAAGGTTGAGGCTGGAGAAGTGCATACATCTTTAATTAATACTGTTGGAAATCAGGTTTATGCCTGCAGCCATAGAAATTACTTGCATTCTGCATTTGTTGTGGCAAAATGTGTCTGTTTTAAATAAATTATGGAAAAAAAATTTCAATTTCATACAAGTTTTTTAAGGTGTCGTCAGCACTGCATTAAATCTAACCCTTAAACTGAAACTTTGCATAGGTTACAGATAAGCAAGTATAATGTCTTTTTATATCCACTGATCTCCACAGATACTTTTACCAAAGGCCATCTGTAGCTTGACTTTTGAAAGCTTATATAATAACCCATGTAAAGATATAGATGCCAGCTTACATATTACAATGTACAGAATCAGTTCAGTGACATGATGATTGTTGTTACTGTGATGGTTAACTTCACAGTAAGAACTCAAAATCATATTTGCAATACCCGGTCACAGATGCCACATTCACTTCATCCGTCCCGAGTCATACCTCTGTACAATGTCTTTATATTGTATGTGTAATTTCAGTGGCATTAGGTCAAGATGCTAGCGACAGCAGAATTTTATCTAAAAGTCATGATCAGTGATCATTTTTGTATAATTATTATTACTTCAAAGTGGATTTTTATGATAGATAGTTGGATCTTTCTAGTTTGAAATTTAAACTTAAAGTAACTTGTATAGTCATCCCAAACACAGACATAAATTCCCAGATGAGAGAGCCAATAACACACTATAAACTCCCTCTATTATGTAACAATTACTCTATATTTTACACACATTTGCATATTCATATGCATGAGTCAAAATTAAACTGACTGCATGGATATACTGCATGGTTTTTGATATAACAAAAACTTTATGGCGTATTTTTAGTAAAAATGTTGGTAATGACATGGATGAGATAGAAAACATACTTAGGGAAGTGTCTATAACTGACAGGAGAGAAAATCACCTCAAATGGATCATATTTATTGTTCCAATTTAGTTTCAGGTTTATGGAATCTCTTACTGATTGATGTTGTATAACTGGCCAATTCTGATTTTTTTACATAGATGTAATAGAAATTCCCTTTTGGAGATCCTGATTCCTTGAATGATAATTCATGAGAACAGTTAAATATGGGGTTGTATTTATAAAACCATCACTTTTTATTTAAGGGTGCATTAAATGCTGTTCTTGGCTACAGCTACCCAAACTCTCTGAGTTACATCCTGTCTTTCTCTTCCTTGTAATGCATCAGTTTTTTCCTCTTTCAACTTCACAGGCTGCTTCATTTGAGCTCTGGCCACACACAGTAGTGTGACTTTACAACCACAACTTTAACAGTGTTCTGAAGACACCGCTCTGTACAGCTTTAATGTTTGTGGAGAGGGCACAACAAGCAACAAATGCAATGTCATATAAAACATTAATGAGATGATATATACATATATATACAACAATATTATGCTAAAATATTTTAAAAGTTAAGTGGCCTACACCATAAGTGAGACTAAAAGATCTAAATATGCTTGGAATAGACCTATATGTCCATAAAACTAATTTCCAAAACTGTGAACAATGAAAAGTGTTGGTCTCATGCATCAAGGACTCGGCCAGTACACCCATCACTATTCAAATGTTTGATCAAACAAACTAGTAAATCACAGCCATTAAATGAACAAAAATAACACACGTGGTACTTCAATTCAACTGATCTGAAAATGTGTGCGTTTAGCTGAGGTCCGTCTTAAGCACGTATGAGAAATCTTACCCCAAACCCCAACACTGTCCGTACATACTCAACAACGGAAGTCTATACACAGCATATATTGTTGTTTTTGTAATGGTATATGTAGTGAAACGCAGTGGAGATGGGACGCGGTTTGGCGGAGGCAGCACACTCAATTAAGATTTGGGTCTTCCAGCAGGACAGCGGGTCTTTGTCGTGGCTAGCCTAGTACACTGCAAGTTATTGACTGAACAGAAACGTCTTCGAACTATGTGATAAACAAACGACACGTTTTGTGACTTTTCACTCAAAGTTGGACACAAAGCAACATCGTTACGGGCCTGGCTGCAAAAACAAAAAAACCGGGAGGCTCGGCCGTTACGCATCTCACTGAGCGGCACGAACAGAACAGAGTGAAAAGACTTAAGTATGTACTCTGAACGCGGATAACCGGGATACGGGACAGTACTGTAAGACGTGAGCAGGGTGGCATGACTTGAGGACTAGGAGCTGTACAGACGGATCTTCCGACGGTGACAGGTTGAGAGGATGCAGAACGTCATCTTACTCACGAAAGCACGCTAAAGTCGCCTCAATTAAACACACACCTCACGGGCGGTCGCTCTCATTTCTTATGTAGGCCTAAAACACTCGACACGGCGTGTCCCAATCCACTGAAGGCTGCAGATGAGTGACCATTAGCTATCATTAGCCTCCCGCAAATATCGGTCCTGACGGCAGACCGTATAGCCTACTTTGCAAGACTATGTCCAGTATGCATTAACCCCAGTTAAAAGATTATGTACCATGCTTTAGAGTTAAGCCGGACTTCGTGCACTCGCGCAGCCTGCAAAGTTTCCGGAGTTGCCCGTAACAGTGCATGGCGTTCCGTAGTGCCCCCTTTAATGCCCCTCAGCTCGCCAGTAGCGCCTTTGTTAATCGCATGGTGCCGCGCCGCCTTACCTCACTTACCTAAATAACCCGTTCGTCTGTCCTATGGCTTTCAGCAGGAAGTGTTCACCGAGGTACAGTGGAAGAGGATCGATGTGTGTAGCGCTCGTTTCCCCTCAACAGAGCGATTTGGCCAAGGATTCAAAGGCAGCGTGAATTTTGGGCTTCACGCCGCGATCCTCCCTCATCGCCCGTTCTCGACCGCAGCAGCTGGAGAGGAAAATCGCGCTTCCTGGGTCCTAAAGCCTGACGCGTTTTATCCAGGTGAGCAGAGCTGTGAGCGGTCCTTGTGGATTTGACTAAACTCTCACATTAACAGCGAGGCGTATTCATGGGTGTTCATCACAAAGCTAAGAAATGCAAAGAGTAGAACCATTATTCACTATTCAGTAGTATTCAGCATTCCAGTGTCTTCCAATTTAATCTCTGTCCATCTGTAGCCTAGGTGTGAGCATTATTATTTAAACGTAGTAATAGTATACTATTTGATCACGTTTAAATAATAATGCTCACACCTCCCCGTATTTAAGCTGAAACAAATAAACGTATCGTTTTAGTTCCCATACTCTCACTTCAGTCTGATACACTGCATTTACAAAATACGTTTACACATTTACACCAAATCAACTCCGAATGAGTAAGCTGTGTACTTTCATTCATTTTTAAAAATCATTTTGCAAGGAGTTGCCTTGGTTATTTACTCCTTTCTTGCGCTTTTATTGCTTCTATGCAGAGTTAGGCATTTATCAGGTTGAAAGTATTTATGTTATTTACCGCCTCAAAAGCTCTCTGTTATAAGCAAAAACTGGTGAAAACAAGTTATCAATTCATTAATTGGAAAGGTGTTACAATTATTATTTGTGGACATTATTTATATACAGGAGCTCTTGTGGTTCAGCAGTTCAACAGAACTTGGGTTCAAACCTTGGGCTTGGTTTGCATATAAGGATGGTCCAGTGGTGCTTATAGAACCCTGAAAAGAATTTGTGCCCTTTTCATTCTAGGATAGGCTTCATGCCCCATTTGGACATCTTTCTGCAAGTGGTATCACAGCCATGTATCTTAAGCTTTCACACTAAAGGTTCACAAATTACAGCATTAAACAGTCTTACAACATACAATCCAGGCACTTGATATTGAAGGGCCTTGCTCAAGGCCTTGCTGTCAAACTGTGGCAGCTTAGCACTGGCAGTGTTGGGATTGGGATCTTTGGATCAATAATCCATCTTATCAGTTGTGCCATCACAGTCCCATTTATAGGTTCTTCCTGTATATCCTATTTGTATGACAAAACATTTGCAATCATTTGAAAATATTTTTTTTTATATATTTTACGCATTTATATTTGTGTTTCAGATATACACCTAGCAATTATACTACTCTCAAAAATTAGAGGACACTTCAAAATGAAATATCTCATAATTATTATAATTATCCCCTACGTTTTATGAGCAATGTAGTTTCAAGCATATACTATATAGCTAAATGTATATAGACATCCAATAAAATAGGTGTTAGTAAAGAGTTTTCCCACTTTTGCTGCTCAAACAGCCTTTGCTCTTTTGAGAAGGATGTCCACTGCATTTTTCAACATTATTGTGAGAATATGCACTGATGTTGGACAATAAGCTCACATTCCAATTTATTTCAGTGGTTAAGGTCAGAGCTCTGTGTAATCCAGCCAGGTAATTAGTCAAATATGGCAAACCATTTCTTTACAAAAATTGTTTTAAAAGAACAGGGCAGAAAGTTGACAAACTAACTTTTTATTGAGGTGGAAACTCATGAAAAGATCATAAATTATTCTGAAAGTCACTGAGGGGTTCAGTACAACCCATTGTACAGCAATTGTTTGTCTACAGAGATTTGATACCTGTATGCTTAATGTTTAAACCTGTTAGGTGTGATTTAAAAACCAAATGCCATTCATTAGAAGACATGTAAGCTTAAAAATAAAGTGATGTGGCCATAGGACCATTCTGTGTCTGATCTTGCTGATGTGCCATAAGCAGTAAACCTCTTCATCCTCTATCCTGAAATCCAACCTCTCAAACCCAAACAAGACACCACCTACAACCCCACATCCAAAAAAGGTCGGTTACATTAAGTGCTAACAAATTCCAGAACTGGCTTGACTTCTCTGGGCTTGCAGGCATTTAGGATGGACCATCACACGGTGGAAACATGTACTTAGAGCTTGGAGTACCATATACTTCCTTCAAGACTTCATCTTTTCCAGGAATATTCATGCATTTTGAAATGAAAAATGCTACAGTGACCAC
Organism: Parotocinclus haroldoi; assembly: GCA_034779995.1. Lineage (NCBI taxonomy): Eukaryota > Metazoa > Chordata > Actinopteri > Siluriformes > Loricariidae > Parotocinclus > Parotocinclus haroldoi. The sequence continues at coordinate 7,377 of JAUZST010000135.1, read as the reverse complement.
CTTGTGCTGTTGCACATCTTGCAAGACGTGTTTGCCGGAAAAGTGGGACAAAATAACAACTGAAACATTCAATCACTTGTTATCATCTGTACAAAACAACTTTTAAATGTGGTGAAAAGAATGAAAACATTGCAAAATAGTAAATGCTTTTCTGTATGTGTTGCAAGCATGAAATCCAGGAATGGATGTTTATTGCATTAATTGAAAAAAAAGTTGACCAGACAGTAACACCGTGTGTTGTTTTATATGCATTTTCCATACTGATTTTCCATACTTACGAAGTTTAGATTTTTTTTCAAAATATAAACCATTCCAGCCAATTTAGTCATTTTTTAAAGTAACTTTTCCATAGTGCAGATGGTGAACAGCACAGTGGCACAAGCAGTTACTTTACAGCTCCTGAATCCTGCTCCTGGTTTGAACCCTTCCAACGCAGAGCCTCCCTGTTTCTACATTTTCCTGTTATGTTAATTGTTTTCTGTAATGCATCCTAGTTTGATTGATTGTGTGTGTGTGTGTGTGTGTGTGTGTGTCCTATGATGAATTGTTGTCTTGGAATGGTTCCTGCCCTGAGCCATGCACTACCTGTTAGGCCCTAGCTCTGTGTAGACTTTAAATGGATCAAGCAAATAGGAATACTTACACACACACACACACACACACACATACACACACACACACACACACATATATACATACATACACACACACACAGACACACACACACACACACACACACATACATATATATATATATATATATATGAGGTTTTGTGGTGGTCATCGAGAGTCACTAAGAGTAAACATACAAATTGGAAACAGACACACTCATTTTCATTTTTTAAATATTCAACATGTGCAATATGTACTTGGTAATACTCTACTGTCAGTTTATGCTAGCTGCTTTGGATAAAATAATAGCTGCTGTGTGAAAAGAGGGTGTTCAATTTTTGACAATAAGTGATTTTACTTTAGAATACACCAACAGAGAAAAAGAATCTACTGGGAACTGATAGAAGAGATCAGCAAAAAGTGGTAAATGTCACCTATGATTAGATTTGCTTGCAAGTGCACTGTCTATAGTTTGCTTGAGGTTGGCTATTCTAATCTCAACAGATACGTCTTTCCATTTGTCATCTTAAAAAATTATATATTTTTGGAATTTGACAGATTTATTCCCTCTTTACTTTCTGAGAGGGGTGCCTGTGTGCCGGTGCCTGTGCTCCACAGGCTCAAATTATTTTCCACTCATTTCTTATTTTTTTTGCTCTGGTATGCATTGTTAGCTGTGAGACCTCATATAAATATTTTTCAAGGCATGTCCAATCAACTGAATTTACCTCAGGTGGAGTCTAATCAAGGTCTAGAAACATCTCAAAGCTTATCAAGAGATCTGCAAAGCCCCCAGAATGGAATTTCAAGTGCCATAGCAAATGATGAATACTTATGTGGATGTGAAATCGCAGTTTTTCTTTGCAGAGATTTTAGCATTTTTATTTTAACATTCTCATTGAATGATGGTGGAAACTTCAGTACTCATGAAACATACCAAAATTATAAAACGTGAAGTGGGTATGAAAATGAAAAAAATTTTTGTACTGCATAGCACACAACATATCCAACACAAACAGAAATTGGAATGTAAGTGTGTTTTTTCAGTTTGTATGAACTAATGTATTTTGACAATTCTCCCACGACAAAGCAAAACTGGTGACTGGTTTGTCAGAGCTGTGTACAGGGACGTGCAGTTCCTAAGAACCTGAATTTAAATCCCAGGTGGGGCTAGCAATGGTAAGTATTGGAGGTGTGCATATGGAAGCCTACAATGTACTGGCATCTTGTCTAGGATGTAATAGTTTCATACAATTACCTATTTTAATCATTGCCTTGAGGAAGACATAACGTCTTTCACCAGTTTGGACTCTCCTGGTCAAATTACACATTTCAATGATTTTCTTAATGAAACAAATGCATCCTGTCAATCTATTTAGTAACTCCCTCCACTGATTCCTAGACATCCAAAGCATAGGAAGCAGTTTAGAACATATAGCATCACCACACTTTTATGATGTACGGTCAGCATTTTACTTTGTAAGAAAGAAAAAAATCACGTATGGCAACTAACTATTTTTTTTGTCAGGAGCACAGCTGCCTTTGTGAAGCATACCTTAAATAAATTGTTCAGCTTTGAGATCCATTATCATCCTGGAAAATGACTTCATCACATATTTACTGCGATATTTTGAGAAACGTGAAATGAGAAACATGTCCAAACTATCTGGGTACTCTACACACAGGCTTTGACTTTTGACTTTGACATAATACAATATCAGAAATGGAAATTTCATTGTTTTTATCAGGCAGTCATCATTATATGTTTTATTAGAAGTTCCAGCATCATCTTCCTGGACAAAACAGTTTCATCCAATCATATACACCATGATTGCTTCTTTTTAGCCCACTGTAAATTTGGTTTCTTCTGATAAGTCATCTGAGCTGTTTTTAGCTGTTAGCAAAAATGTAAATTTCATTACATTTAGCTGATTTCTTACATTTCTGTCACAAATGTTGACTCCTGTTTCAGACCATTGGCCTGTAAGCACTCATTTTAACTGCACACTAATTTGTATAGACTTGTACAGGTATCTGTGTTAGAAGTGGAAAGTACAAGGTGAATTACAAGCAGAGATGTATTCCTCTTTTTGGTCTTGATAAAATATGACATTATTAAAATACAAATAAATTAATGTTATTTTTAAATTAGAGTAAGTTAACTATGTTCTGAGGAACTGAGATTCTACAACTTCCTGAATCAAGTCACAGCTCTTATTAAATGAGCAAGAAACAACTTTAATGGACATGGTCGTTACAAACAATGTAATATTTCTACAAAACACTATCTGAGATAAGGAATTGATGTACAGATAGTAGATCAGATTTGTCAGGGATCAACTTCTTCAATACAGTGGAATGACTATGAAGCAAGTATAATGAGTATTATCACAAATTCATTCAGAAATTAATTGAAGCATAGACGATGAAACCAAAAAAGTCGAAACGTAAGTTTTGAGCTATAATATATAGTATTGTAATATAATGGATCTAATCGCTATGATGTACTATATGAAAGAGTGCATCTATTTACTTGTAGGATTTCATAGAATTTCTTTTTATTAGGTTTATGATGTGAATTTGCTATTTTAAGCTTATAGTTGTTGTCAGTTGCTTATACACTGTAAACTGAGGACTTCAGTCAGTGGTTGACAGCACTGTTTTAGAATCATTCAAACCTTTGTGCAAAGCAAAACACACATCTCTGCATTAACTGTAAACTAAGCACACACAAGTGTTTAATGTGAACTCAAATAATTAAATCCTGAACAAAATCAATGCACAACTGATGCTAGACATAAGCCTTACAACACTTTTTCCAACATGTTTGTACCACAAATGTTTGCTGTTTGTCTTTTGTACAGTTTGAAATACAGTAAGGGTGGATAGTATACCACACGGCCTTTTGGGCTACTTTTCTTGAGTGGAATTCCTTTTCCTTTCCTTTTCCTTCCTTGACTAACGTGACTCTAGAGAGCTTGAAAAGTAAAATAGTTCATGGCTACAATTGACTAGAACAGGTATTGAGAAAACTGACACTGATACTGTGTTATGGAGAACATAATAGTGTGTGTTTTTAGATTTGTGGTAATCGTTTTGATAAAATAGCACAGAGATTTCAGAAAAATTGTTTTGCTTGACTTGGTTTAAGGCATAGAAAGAAAAACACATAATGAGTACATATGAGTTGAAGTACACAGAGTAAAAACCCCAGTGGGCCAAGGTCTTGCATATGCCAGATTTTCTGAAAACGTTACATTTAGAATAAACACTGATCAGCCATAATATTAGAAAAAGCTAACAGGTAAAATGTTTAACACAAACAGTGTGAATCTGCTGGAGAACTGGGGTCTTCACCTTCACATGCAGGAACTGACACCACAGGCATTTGCTTTAAGATTTACAGAGGACGCGTGACTTTCATAATTTAAAAAAAATAATAATTAAACTGACAATGAGATGGTTGCCTAACCAGCTATATTAATCATTGATCTGGCTGGGATCCAATATTTTAGCAAAACAAATAATCAAATATATTGCAGCAATATTGTGCTATTTATTCATTCAACTTAAACTCCTTCAAGCTTTACTGAAATGTTACAGCGGGTGCATTTATTGGGCAAGGTATTGTTTGTACATTGTTTGTTCTTAGGATGATTGTTTATTCTCTGTGTAAAGCACCATTGGCTTTGTAAAATGTCGTATACAAGTTGAATGTATTATTATTATTATTATTATTATTAGTATCATTTTGGTTAATCTGTCAAGATGCTGAACCAGCTGTCAATCAGTAAACCAACATTTTTTAATGACCATCCAATCAATGACCACCCACTCTAACAACCAAGGTCTTAAGAATTATCACAAATTACTATAGGAAATACATTTTAAAAATAATTAATAAGTCTTTTAAACAGAGACTCAGTCTTGACATTGCAATAGCCAATCAAAGCTACAAATTCATGAGTAGAGGCGAGCGTTTAAGAGGAATGTTCCACATGTGAGTGTGTGCAAATGCAACTACCTTACTGGTTGAGTGCTCGTGTGCATGCTTGCTTGTTGGCTCATTTTTGGACTGGAGTATATGCAAGGTACTGGTGTTTGTGTGGATGACTTCCTGCAACTTACTGACTTATTTTACCAAGCTGTAAATTTGTCCTTTGCGTCTCTTCGTACGTTTATGTGCCTTTACTGTTGTGAGTAGTACTACTTTGCTTGTATTCCACTTCCTGTATATTCTCTGTTTTAAATGGGTTCACATTCACAGACTGAGTCTCTGTTTGATCTTCATGTTACAAATAATGCTGACTATCAAAGGTCCATCTTGTCGTCCTATTAATGTTAATGTTACACAGGGGCTACATGTACAGTGGGGAAAATAAGATATTTGATACACTGCTGATTTTGCAAGTTTACCAATTTACAAAAAATTGAGAATTTTTTATTGTAGGTACACTTCATCTGTGAGAGTAATAATCTAAATAAAATGCAGAAAATCACAAACCAAAATAGATCTCTTTGGTATGAACTCCACTTGTCATGTTTGGAGGAAGAAGATGGATGAGAACACCGTCCCAACCGTGAAGCATGGGGTGGAAATATTATACTTTGCAGGTGCTTTTCTGCAAAGGGGACAGGACGACTGCACTGAGGATGGATGAGGTCATGTATCACAAGATTTTGGACAACAACATCCTTCCATCAGTAAGAGCATTGAAGCTGGGTCTTCCAGTATGACAATGACCCAAAACACACAGCCAGGGAAACTAAGTGTGGATAAGAGTGGCTCCATAAGAAGCATTTCAAGGTTTTTAATTAATTTATTAATAAACATTCATTCTTGCGTTTCAGTCCTGCAACCCAGTTAAAAAGGTAGGGCTATGGTAAAAAGAAGTGTGTGTGTGTGTGTGGCTTGTAATGAGATAATAATGATAACGGCCTGATTTCAACAACAGGTGATTGTAATTATGATTTGCTACAAAAAAGAGTCTTTGCGGAGCAAAGATGGGCAGATAATCTCCAGATTGTAAAAATATGTATAAAAATTACTGAAATATTTTAAAATGTTCCTTAAAGAAAGACTGGAATGCATTTGCATATGTCCGTCCTAACAGTGTTCTAATTTGGTTGGTTTTGCATTGTATTGCTGAAAAATGCATGGGCATCCCTGGAAAAGATGTTGCCTTGAAGGAAGTTTATGCTGCTCTAAGATCTCAGTGTACTTTTCCTCCTTAATGCTGTCATCAAAGAAGTGCAAATGATTCCATACCATGACAGACCTTATTACAGTCTTATTGACTTGTTGCTGATAAACGTCTGCATGGTCCTTTTTGTCCAGAAGGTGTGAGCACACAGTTTCTATTTTGTCCTAAAAAGATCTGGAATAATGATTCATCTGACCACAATACATGTCTCCTCTATGTGATAGTCCATCTAAGATGCCTCCAAACCCAGAAAGAAGTCAATGCCACTTCTATATATGGTTAAAGTGAGGATTTAGTTTTTCTGAGTAACTTGTAACTCAGTACTGTAGTTCTTTGGTCATGTTTGTACCAAAAGGTCAAGTAAACAGCTATTGATGAATGATGATTCTTGGTGCAGTGCTGTCTGAGGACTGTTCAATTTAGGCTTGCACCTTTACCCTTTATGGACTGAAATTCAATGTTGATTTAACTGTTGTTCATTTCCATAAAATGTATAACTACGCAATGGGTGTCTCGCATATTGCATGCATTATATTAAGTCCTTATGCTACGTTTGAGAGCTATAATTTATAGTCATCCGTTTATGATAAATTACAGTTTGCTCACAGGAAGTCTAACGGAACCCTACACACAAAAATGTAGACTACTAGAAACCAAATATTATCTGGGCTTGTAAGTCCAATTGGTTAACAGTGGACCTGTTATGATTACACATTATGCAACTACTTTAACTTCTTCTTTGTATTTATGCTTATTTGATTTGTTAGTCGCATAGGCTATGCTTTACATAGACCTTGTCCTTAGTCCTATCAGTCCCTTAGAAACACCATTCTTATTTTCTTCTTACCATTTTAAACATTTGTTCTCAAAGGTTTCATTGGTTTCAAATGGAAAGAGCTGAAATCACTGATCAAATTATAACAACAAAATATATAAGTATACTCATCCAATAGAGTGTGTATGGGTCTATAGGACTCCGTATCGGTAAGAACTGTTAGTTATCACTCAGTTCATTTTAATATGAAAAACTGATCTGAGCTCAAACGTTGTCACTTAGCTACGTTTTCAACTCGTATGTTTTTTCAAGACTAATGTTTGATTCACTGGGGTTGATATGTTACGCGAAACTTTAACGAGGCTATCATGGCCCAATATCTGACCATTTATTTACCGACCAAATATATTTGGAGCCTATTATACAATTATAGAATGTAATTATTATTTCATAAGCGCTATATAAAAGGCTGGTACTGAGGCCCTGCGGTGCATTAGTGTCCCGTGAAGACTGTGCCCTGTGTTCCCCGCGGATAGGAGCCGGAGCTCCCGCCACCCTGGACACGAAAGGCGCGAATAAACGTTCAGTTCAGCTTCCTTCCGCGTTTCATAGCGACAGTCTCGGTAACATTAAAAAGCATATTTATCAGCGTGCTCCTGCCATCGCCATCCATGGGCGTAATTGGGACGGTAGCGCTCAAGCGGTTCCATAGTGTAGTGGTTATCACGTCTGCTTTACACGCAGAAGGTCCTGGGTTCGAGCCCCAGTGGAACCACATGTTTTTCC
>JAUZST010000134.1:12516-25152 GCA_034779995.1 Parotocinclus haroldoi | reverse complement strand
GGTCCCCCCCCCCCCCCCCCATTAAATCAAAGAACTGAATTATAAACTCAAAAAAAAAAAAAAGCCAGTGCCTGAGCTCTGCAAGTCTTCATCAGGTCGAGCTCGTTATTCGTTCTATATTCATTACACAGTGACGTCTACAACACCATCCGTTAGCTCACGCTAAAAATACAGCAGCCTGCGCAATTAATCTCTCTCACATCCTCTCTGTCACTTCATTAAACATTTACATGCCGTTTTTTAAATTGAATCATTCTGAAGCTTATTTGAGAGCAAGGTGCAGAGGAGGGAGCCTTAAACACCACATTTCGGAGCCTAAAATACTCCACTTGCTACGGCATCACATTGTGTAGGGTGTATGGAGTGCATGAAGAAAGCTCCATGTCCTTCTCTAGTAGGAGGGATTGCTATTGCTATGTTGATTTGCACTTAGCCATTAGCTGAATGCCAGCTTGTCCCCACCCGCTTTAATTGGTGACCACTGTGACCCGAGCCTGTGGAAAATGGAAGCGCCAGTGCGCAAACAGCATCCATTCTGCTAGCAGGGAGAGGCGAAAATTTCACTTAAATAACAGAGGGTCTCCCGTGACTTATGGGAGGGGATGAGTGTTTTGAAAACACTCTGTGCCGTGTAGGAAAAGAAAACAAGAGCCCAGGAGGCGGACTGTACATCTATTGGCTTCATATAAAGAGGTAGGTACGTGCCGGATTACACCGTGAAGCAATAATGCTTTGTAAACAGACTGCGACAGAACCACGTACTAGTAATAAGTTTAGGACAGTTGGCATGATGGTAAAAGACAACAACAACCACCAAAAAATAAATAAATAAATCAAGTCAAATGCATTTATATAGCACTTTTTTTTTTTTAATGGTACATTGTCTCAAGAGCAAAACATAAAAACACTACAAACAAACACTAAGCCTTATGGGGACTCAAGTTATACAAACTAATAGTTCGATTAAATACTGAATTAAATGAATACTGAAGTGGACTGACCCAGTGTGGGTCAAAAGGCAAACACCACGAGTGGGTTAAGACTGTAGAGGCTTAGCAGTACTAACTTAAGTACTGAACCGTATAAAAACAGGTCCTCTGACAAACTGTTTTGGTACGTGAGCAGATAAGGATGTCTGCTAAATGTAAATTTAGAGATAACGTGTGCTAAACAAAAATAATATTATTATCAGAACACAATTCTAAAGTCCGACCCTAAGGCCATTACACACAAAACCTTGGTTTTTCAATGTGCTAATTTGGATGACAGTATATTAAATGAAGATTGTGTACAAAGCCGGCATCTTCCACACCATTTTTTTTTCCACATGGCAGAAACGCAACGTTATTTTATTCACCCTGATTTTCCCAGAGTCATAATGGCAACAAAAACTCACTGATCATCGCTTCTGCAACTCATGAAGCAGATCCTGTATTTTCAGTCTTCCTGGCTGTGCTGGCAACAACCTTTTCGCACACGGCACGAGACTCTTGCCCACTGTTGTTCCATCTCCCCCTCCGAACCACAGAACCATTTTACTAGGGTTTAAGAAAGCTCGGGTTCAGGCGATGATGTTAATAACAATGTCCATAAAAACAATAATTAATAATGAATTGCATTTGAGTAAAGGCTTAGACGTGATTTAAACAGAATTGAATCTGCTCGTCTATGAGACAGTGAAAGCCTCCTTGCCCTTTTCTTTTTTCCAAAATCAGTCGTGCCACGACACGCATTGCTATTTCTCAGTGAGCACCAAAATGACGTGTAGAGGGAGGTGAAAAAAAATCATGTCCATATATAAAAGCATATCCTTTTTTTCCCCTTGCATACTCTTACTCTACTACGAGCGCCAATTAAAGTATATTTTATTCATACAAATTAGGCTCTCGGATGGTGCAGAAGTATTACAAAAAATGGCCACAAACACAGCCCCCTCATTCAGAGACTGGGGGTTGGATGCTGCATGATCCCCTGATCCCCGATCCCTGATCCCCGAGTCATCCACAAAGCCCTGAAAAGCGTCGGGGCCCTCCCGGGGCCACGTTCACCCCGGTGTTAACCGCACTATATAATATAAAGAAGAGGTCTAAACTGAATTCAGACACTCACAGTATATTTGCGTCATTTTAATTATCGCCCAGCAGGTCTGTGTGGTCAGGGATTAGTGATAATTGCTGTAGATAAATCAGCTCCAACACGGTGCTCTGTTTGTCTGGTTTCATTATGGAGACTCTAATCTGGAGAGCGTGCCAGCAAGATCAGGACTTGAGAGCCAAGGAGAATGGTCCGCTGGGATCAAAGCTAGCCCTGCTATCTGCTGTAGCATAATTCCGATCCTATATTATCCGATTTATATCCTACACGTCTGATCCAGCGGTTTTTACTTTCTCCTCTCAATTCCGTCCCCGTCTGTTTATTTACTAAAGCTTCTGAGACGGAGACATTAAATATCAGGCAAGATAAATAAATAGTTTATGGATAGAGGGTCAGAGACAAGTGGCAAAATGAGAGCGAGTAATAAAAATAGGAAGAGAAAGAAGTTATCTTTAAAACAAACTCTCTCGGGTCTATAGCAAGCAGCACAAAGTCTGCAACTTCCTGTTGAGGATTTATTCCGATTCCCAGCCTCTACCCCAGGGCTCCTTAAATATCCCCATAAAAGATTTACCTGACATGATAATTAACTGATTAAGGCATGAGATATGTGTCAGTTTACTCATGGAAAATGTTCCATCACAGCTCGTAAGCTGAGTTTGGATTCAGAGGACAAAGAGCTTTGATGATCTACCAACTGATGAAACTATTTTTATTATTGTTTTATCGATGTTAAACTGTTTCCTAATGCAGAGCTCGTGTAACTGATGGTGTTTTAACTGTACGTGTAACTTTTAATTGCATTTTTTACATTCAATTTGATTATTATTTTTGATAAATCTGTAAAGCACTTTGAATTGCCAAGTGTATTAACGGTGCTATAGAAATAAACTTTTTTTTTTTTTTACTATTAAACTATTTCTACAACAGTTCCCTAATAAGCTAAGAAATAAAAACAGCAGTGGCAAACTCGTTTCTTTTGAGGGTCGCATTAGTAAAGTCGGACTGTGGTAGGCACTGGACTCTGGACCAGAAGGTTCATGGTTCAAATCCCACCTGTGCCACACAATTTCTTGGACTGTAAATATGTAATAATTGTAAGTCGCTCTGGATAAGAGCGTCTGCTAAATGCCTTAAAAGCACTTTTAAAAAGAGTACCTTAAAAGTAAAGCTAAAGCTTGCGGGGGCACAAGGCCTCAGATAGCCGGAGAACAATACACTTCTATATAGAGTCATGAACTGTCGAGTTTACAGATAAAACTACGTCTCGTATTGGAACAGTTGCAGCTAATATCATTTAGTTTCATTACAACAGAGAGCAATTGCATTCATGCGTACGAAAGACGGCATTCCTCATTCAGTCATGCTGAACTACCAAAAATCAGCCACTCGTAGCAAATGCAATTGAACTGCAGCTTACACCGATAGCGACGCTGCTACACGACTCAGCACCTCAGTTCCTCAGCTCCAAATGTCATTTTGCTTGACTGAAATTGTACTGTATAACAATCCACCTTCTACAGCCAGCGATTTATTACGCATCGCTGGGTTAAACGCGTTAGAAATTCAGAAACTCATGCCGTCCAGTCCCAAGAACGTTTTGTTTAAATGTATTAAAAACACCACCTTACCTACCGATTATTCACGCATACACACATGCTGTGACTCTGACCAGGATAAGTCGGGGTAAAACGGGAAGTTTTGCTTTGCAAGGGTTTGTAATCAGAATCAGGATGCTTTATTAATCCCCAGGGAGCAAATTGCAGTTACCACAGAAGCCCCATTCTTCGTGTTGTTATATACAGAGGTTGGCAATATACAAAATCCACAAGATACAAAATAATACAAATACAATAGAAAAAAGGTAAAGTAATTAAGTAGTAAAAAGTAAAGTTAAGTTAAAAACGTAAAGGGGCTCAGTGGTGCATTTTGGAGGAATAAATCTTTGACTGAATGTGCTTCTATGTCTTACCAGTATGTCAGTGTTTTCTTTAATTATCTTTCGTTCGATCGTTTTTTTTTTTCCGATTACTGTAAATGAAAAACATTACTCAGTTTATATATCAAATAAATCAAACATGTAGATCTCCTGAGCAAATAACCGAACGATGAGGTTATTACAGTTATTATCTCGCTTCATTAGGCACCTTCATCTTGCTAAATACATCTCCCGTTATACCATTTCTACAAGAAAGTCTAATGGTGGCCTAAGACTTTTGCTCGGTACCGGCTTGGTGTATAGGGCATGCCTTCACCTGCACCCTGCATTCTCTGGCTTAAGTGGCAGAAGCCCTGCGACCCTGACCAGGTAAAAACAGGGTTAAAAGGTTGAGGGCAGAAGAAGTTTAGATGTTGAAATGGCGTGTATACGTGTGTTTCTAAACAACCACCGCTCAGGTCTGTCCTGTGCTACGTGCAAAAGGGTGAATCAACTGGAATACTGTACTGTATTGCTCGTTTTGAAAAACGGCTGCTCTGGGAACAGCGTAACGGGAACGTGCACGGGCCCGAACGCAACTTTTTACTCAAGCAGTTACCTTGGCATCTCCAGCGAGGGGAACGGAGAACACGTATTCCAGCTGAATGAGCACGCTGAAGGCCGGGTGCCTCATCATCCTCAACTTTACGTTGCCCCACAGCATCAGGACCGAGCTGCGGGACAGAGAACGCCATGAATAATCAGCACAGGCTCAATCAGCGCTCATATGCGAGCGGCAAGGTTCACACTGTGTGTGTCTGCTACGATTAAGGAGATCTATTTACTGTGGCGACTCACAGCAGATGCTCATTGGTGATTCATGCCTGTTCGAATTATCACAGGTGTCAGTGTACCTTCTACCCTTCAGCACAAAGACGTGCTTTGAAATTACTGTAACAATTATTTTAAAAAGAAATAATTACCGCCATTAATTAATATATAACTGACTAATTATTTGCATTCTGTTCGTCCTTCATGGACCATGACTCTGAAGCAGGAAAGGTGGCTAGTAATATAAAATAATTAATAAGGGCGATGCAGTGGCACGGTGACTAACAGCTCCAGATATCCTGGTTCCTTTCCCGGCATGGACCATCCCCGGGTATAATTTGCACGTTCTCGCCATGTCTGTAATGGTTTCCTACCTTCCTCATTCCAAAGACATGAATTAAGTCAGCTGGAATCACTGAAATGCATCGAGTGTGATTGCCGGGTCGGTTCCAGGCTCCCCATTACCCTAAATTGGTTTGAATGGTTATGAAAATGACTGAATTAATTAATGAAGAAAAATAAGCTCCCTGGACAAAAAAAAAAAAAACAAAGTCAGTGACCTTGCATGGTTAAGCTGGTAGTAAGTTTAGGCTCATGCGGTCAGGATCAGGCTATAAATATCTGCGGGTGTGTGACAGAAATCATAAATTAAAGAAGAGATAGTAAAGTGCAGCAAAGGTCTCATGTGATCTGTGGAGATGGGGCACAAAGCAAATGGGAAGGATTGCCAAAAAAGAAGTGGTTGCAATTGGGTGTGTCCACAGCCACGGCGGAGGTAGCAGGATTGGAGTGTTGGAGAGCCGTAACGGGTCTATCATCGGTGGCAAACGTCGACAGGAATCTGCCGTCAGAATTGTGGCTAAAAATGGACAGGCTTCCACGCGAGAGAAGGCGATGCAAGTTCTTTCAAACCATTTTCCGAACAACACTGCATACCAAGGGCATGTGAAGCAGAGTGTCAAGCAAGAGGCCTTTGCTCATCCCTGTGCACTAAACTGACTGGTTATATAACCAAAAAAAAAACATGAAGACTGTTCATGAGTGGAAACGGATTAATCTGGTCAGATGAATCATCCTGGTTTCCTCCCACGGTCCAAAGATATTGTGAGCTAGGCTGAAATCCTTGGACCCGTTGTCAAACCCTACGCTGGCGCAGTGGGTCCTGGGTTCCTCCTGGTGCACGACAATGCCCGGCAGTCTCCCCAGTACATCGTCCGTCGTCTCATTAGGAGCACCAAACCAAGCACGTGGAGGCCATACGAACTACTGAGCAGCAGCACTCTACATTCTACCTTCTGTAGGGTGATCATTTTCATCGCATGAAACAACGCGTCATCCTTTTGTTCCTGAAACGTTACCAGTCCATATCAGGAAATGTATTCTGCACACCTTATGTGTTTGGGGGGAAAAAATGTAGGAGTAAATATTCATTTAAATATGAAATAATCGCCCAGGTCTATGCAACATTCAGCTGTTCACTAGCCTTCTGACTTCCTGTTCTGTAACTTGTAAACTACTCTACTAAATGTGTGTCAGAACTATGATACACCTATTAATCAGGAAGGCGGGGATCCAGGGAGCCGCAATATGGCAAATAACAACTACGGTGTCGATACAAGAAGGGTTTTAATTAGTAACCCACTTTTCCAGTGAAAAGGTCGGTCTTTAGACAGCAACCATTCGACAGATATCCAAATTTATTCCATCACCCGGGTGCCTAAGCAGAGAGTCGTTATGCTCGTCTTCCTTTCATCTGGAGTCGTGGTTCGGGCCATGCATGGTTTTTAGATCGGATTCAGCAGCTGAGAACATGGCATTGCAAAACACAATAGTTTAAAAGCTGTGGGGAAATTGCTAGCCAGATGTGCTATCAGCGGTCAGACTGCTTCCAGTTCCATCAGCGTTCCATACACTCGCCCACGTACGGTCATTGTTTCAGCTGTGATTTGTGGTCATTACGACAGGCGGCTTCTGAAAAGTCTGTGTGTATAAATACATCGATCAGCCATCGAATTAAAACCACCTGCCTTATATTATGTAGGTGCTACACGCCAGCGAAGCGCTGACAAACGCGACAAGCAACTAATCGACTCCTGTAAGTTGAGAGAAATGGTCTCCATGGATCGAACTTGTCTAGAACATCCCACAGATGCTGCGTCATATTTCAATCTGGGGGATCTGGAGGACAAATCAACACCTTAATATTACCTTCTGTCTGCCAGTGGCTGTAATGTTTTTGCTGATTACGTACATGTACAGTAATACACAAAGATTTGTTGTATTAGAAATGGATTTTCAGTGTTAAATACTGCGCACGAATTCCCTGTATTTTTTGGTCGCATTCTAATAAACAGACTGATAAATAACTGTACATGGTCACGTTCAACAGGCCAAACGGACCAACGTGGTTCTCTGTACACTTAGGAGTACGCAGTGGCAGGCGAATTTCCAGTTTGATGCTGATTCTTGGGAACTGGATGCCAAATTACAATGGAATAAAGTTTAAATAAATTAACCTGCACTCACATTTACAACATTTAGCAGATTTTCCGGAGTGAATTACAACTAAGAAATTCTTGGAGCATACAATTCAAGCAATGCTATATCAATGGCCTTGCTCAATAGGGCCAACTTGGAAGTGCTGCGACTTAAAAGTTGGTCGATAGTCGAGTACTAGCATAGTCTACAGTCCTAACGCTTGCGGATCATCTGAGAAGCTGCTCAAACTTCGCACGCATCAGTAATTGTCTCTCCCTCTGCCTGTGGCATCAATAAGGCATTTCCAGCCGGAAAACCGCTGCTCGCTGGATGCATAAAATCCCGGTAAATCAGCAGAAATATTTCTGAAATATTCAGACCAGTCCCATTCTGTTCTTAACAACAGATGAGAGTGTTGATGAAATAATCTATACGAATGTAAGCTTTGAATAGTGATTTAATTAAACTACAATTCACACAATTCACAGGCGGCCTCAGACGTTTTATAATAGGGTTAGCTTTAGAAATATTTCTGAAGTTCCAAAATGGCTCCTAAATTAGTTCACCTGTGCCACTGGTTCAGTGTGTTACTACTATTATGCAGCGCCGTGTGTAACAGCACGGCGTCCTCCAACCTGTCACGCTTCCATCATGTATGACAGGTTGAAGCGCTTAATTTGTTCTCAACACCATGCTTTCACCTTTCCATTCACACTTCTTCGCGCTCACACGCAGCTAACAAGACTGCGGTAAAATTATCCCTAATTAACCAGCGTCTCTCGCAAACTCGTATAAATAACCGTGTTATTTCTCTGCGCTGGTCCCGCACACAACCGGCTGTAAACGTCACGGAGCTGCGGACGGTGCCCTGTTAACACGTAGCTGAAACACGTCTCGGTGTGAACTACGAGATGTTGCACATCAGTGCCGGAGAGCCGTTTGAGTGGAAAGAGAGCCGTGAGAGACGACATAAGGGAGATGTCAGATCTCTCTCCCGCTACCGTTTGTCTTCTTCTCATCTCCGTCAGGCTATAAATATAGCCCCTGTTTCCAGGCGTGCTGGTGCAGGACAAGCTGTATAAAAGGCTGAAGTTCGGCGCTCTACACTTGACTTTTTCGCCTCGTGGCATTTCTGCCAGGCTGACAGCCAGCAGGAGTTAATGAAGCAGAACTTAAAGAAAAGGAGGCCGCGGAGGGGATTCTCAACCGGCCAAAATGAAAACAGTGTGAAAACGCATTTCAGAAATCATATTAGGTTTGAGGGATGAAATATTTATCGCCCACGTAGATGGTGTATAAATCACATCAAATTCATATTTGATAAGGTTATAAGATAGGATGAATAAAAGATAAGAGGCAGGGGTAGCTTGGGGGAGGAGTATGAAGGACGTGAATAAAAAAAAAAATGGTATATAACGCCTGCATTAAAATGTGCTAATGATCCTGAGCCGCATTACAGAAATATAAATATAAAAAGGAATAAAAGACCTAAGGACATTAGGAACGGGAGGTGAGAGACCAAACGGTGCACTCTGAGGCCGCAAAGATCATCGGTCCATACTGCTGAGGGGCGAAGAGTGTCCCAGTTCCCCGTCTACATGCACTTAATTCCGTCACAGACTTTTTTTTACACTTATTAACCATATTATATTTGGATTTTCACAGCTTTCTGATTATTTTGGTGGCCATGTGAACAGCATACTCCAATCTAGATATCAGATTAAGTAATCCAATAAAAAGAGCTGGGTTTAAAACCAGTAATCCGGTTTCTCCGTGCATGTACAACAGTCACCTGATCTCATGTCAGTTTGATCTGATCATGTGTGCAGTGCATAAAAGCAAAAGAAAAAAAAAACATTCCTGTGGTCCACTTGTTCTCCTATTGTGTCACTTAACACACAGTTTTATATTTTGGGCTTATTTACATTTATTATTTACCAGATGCAGGATTTGGTCCCGGGATCTGGCAACCCTGGAATTACATTTCCATGACTCTGTAATATACGCTGTATATACAGTTTATAAAATAAAGAATTTGTTTATTTGATTTTAAAGTTTATGTCACACATTTGTGAGATCGTTGGCTGGTGGCAAAATAGAAATCCAATTATTTCTCGAGTCATACAGGGTTTAGTACCATCTGATTACTTTTTGGCTCGTTTCCAAGCTACCTGGATCTGGCAATCCTGGAATAAAGCAGTTGGTTCTAATCCAGGGTTAGTTGGCTCTTACCGCTAAGCCACGGGAGCTCTTTGGAATATTCTACCCAGGTCTCTTTGGGATTGGCTCTAGGAATTCATTTCCTCCCGCCTCTATAAAACATAACGGCGGGGAAAACTGGCACCTGTCAAACTGCCTCTAGCAGCTCCTGTGGCGCGCTGGTAAGAGCCAGCTGCTGGAGCTTGAGGGTCTGGGTTTGAATGCCAGGTGGGCTTGCAATGTGAAGGTCGAGTGGTCCATTTACACAAGTCTCCAATGTATTGGTACCTCTACCTGGTCCCTGTGAATTCCAGCTTAGGCTCCAGACCCTTTCCCATGAATCCTGGGATACAATGGGACATTTTGGGACAAGGAGGATGGTTAAAAGTCAAAGTCAAACGCACTCACACAGGATTAGACTGACCAGTTAATCTGAACACTACTTTAACGAGGCCTGTATTTGTATGTACTGAGTGTTAAACTCACCTTTGTGTTTCTGTAGAACCCTGTTTGATGGGACTGCTCCCCACAGCCCTGGGCTCCAACACCATGACTTGAGGACCGTCCACCCAGTCCAGGCCGTTATGAACACCAATGTGCAGCCTCCGCTCCTGCACCACCACTGATCGCACCTCCGCACCGGGTTTCTGCTAAATCCACAAACACAAACAAATCAAATGAGCTTTTTTTTGTCTTGTTCTCCTGTCCTACTGAAACCAGCTTGTTTTTTTTTATTCATTTCAGCAACACAATTCAGCCCCAATTCTAGGTCAGTATACTCTTGGGGTAATAAATGCACACAATCCCCCTTTTGCATGTGTGCATAGCTTCAGCCACTATAATAGACCTATTTAACTATTATCAATAATACCATCAGGATAATTTATTATTGAGCAGCATGGTGGCTACTGAGAAGGTCCCGGGTTCCATCCCAGGGTGGAGAGGCCTGGGTCCTTCCTGTGTCTGTGTGGGTTTACTCTGGGCACTCCAGTTTCGTCCAACAGCCCAAAGACATGTGTGTTAGGTTAAGTGGCCCTTAATGTGTGACTGGAGTTGCTTTTATTATTTCTTTATCTTTTGTATTTGAAAAACATTAAGACTTTGAAACATGAATTTAAAAAAACTGGTAAAACAGGAGTGCTGGGGACTAGTAGAGTCCATGTAAAAGCACATAATGCATATTATGTAACCTAGTTCATTCCATCTTGTACCAGATTTCTGCAACAGTCAAAAAAAAAAAAACATTTTCAATTAAAGTTTTAACACTTACAGGTATTCTCACTGTCCCTGGTAGGTATACGGATCACAAAAAGTAAGGAATGCTTCAAAATGAAACATCCCATTATGAAATATCTCCTAACCTTTGCAAGCCGTGTAGTTGGATGTCAGAATATCACATTTTATTTAATTGGATTTGTTTAATGTCGCATCAGACGCGTACGGGCGCAACGTTACAGTTACCGACTGACTTAAGACGCGTCTTTGCAATGTGGGCGGAAACGGGACTAGCTGGAGCAAAAACAAACAAAGGGAAGTCATGCAAACTCCATATAGGTGGAGATCAAGGTCAGAATTTAACTGGGGAACTCGAGCGTGGAGCTGTGCATCGCCATGAGTTACGCATATCAGCTTGCGCAGTGAGGGACATTTACATTTAAATGAAATCAATGTAATCAATGGACAGTTAGCTTGTGATAACGTCACTCCCAAAACCCTAAAACATTAACTCATGTTTAGTCCTGCAGTGAGGCTTATGACCGAAACTCTTACAACCGACTGAAGCGACTGTTCATTAAATGCCGTATTAAAGGACCTAACACGATTCGAACCCTGGACCCTCTGGTCTATAGTCCAGTGCGTACATAGGACCCTTTGTGAGCTTATTTTGGCAGGAGCCAAATCAAACACGTTTGAGTGGAACGCACGAGCCTGGAGGAACGTCTCCCTCGGCAAGATCCATTTGCATTTTATCCTTGGAGGTGAATGGGGCCACGTGGAAGTGTCATGGCTGCACAACTATGCTGAGATCCTGTCAGATCTCTCCCCTGTGTAGCTCTATCGATCGCTTTTCTGCTCTGCCCTAATTGAAAGATTCATCTCTGTTAAACAAGTGCATGCTGTAGCACTGGCATAGTCAAAGGCGACCAGAAAACGGTTTTTCTTTTTTTTTTTTCCTTTCATGATTTACATATTTATGAAAAACAGAGTTATACAGAACATGTCTGGACTGTATTTATCAAGTCCACTTTGATTATCCTCCCATCTATAAACAAGAGTGCAGTTACTGAGCACAGCAACATAACGTCAAATAACGTTTTAGAGAGAGAGATTAAATAGCATCGCCGTTTAAAGAGCAGCGTGTAGTTGCATATAAGCACGTGTGTGCGCATCTTAAAACAATGGTAATTCCCATACGGTGCTCAAAAAGAAAGTTATTTAAAAATTACCACCTTAAAGTAATTATAATATCTAGCAAAAAGTGCCACAAAAGTCACACTGAATCATACTCTCCATGCTCCTGTTTTAATCAAAGAACCAAATATCGAAATCACTGACCTGCCGTATCACATGCTGGTCACGAAGCCAGGTCAGTGTTCTGAGCTCCACCTACACCACTTAAGGTTTACATTTAAATCATTTAGCAGACGCCCTTATCCACAGCAATTCATACTAATTTACAATCCAAGCTATTGTAGCTTACTCAGGGATCCACCTGGTGCAGAGGTGGGATTTGAACCCTGGACCTCCTGATCCATAGTCCAGTCTCTTACCCACTGGACCACCACAGAAACACAGCGCATACTCCCTTCCATGCTCACACCCACACCCACACCCACACCCACACCCACTCCCACACCCACACCCACACCCACTCCCACACCCACTCCCACACCCACTCACACTCACACTCACACTCACACTCACACTCACACTCACACTCACACTCACACTCACACTCACTCCCACACCCACTCCCTCCCTCCCTCCCTCCCACACACACCCACACTCACACATACACACACACTGCCTCCCTCCCTCCCACTCACACACACTCGCCCACGCCCACGCCCACGCCCACACCCCCACCCCCACCCCCACCCACACTTACTCCCTCC
>JAUZST010000134.1:0-12416 GCA_034779995.1 Parotocinclus haroldoi | reverse complement strand
TAGTTCTTGTTTGTACGTTCGCTATATGTGTAAATCGTACAATAAAGGTTTAATAAACATTTAATATGTTACATAAACTATAGCACGTCCCGTCTTGTAACATAAGGCATGTTCGATTAATCGGACCAGCCGGCTATTAGGACCAAAACCATCCCGTCCCCATGTACTCCCATTAACCGAACTCGACTGTATATATTTTGGTATAAAACCGTATATTGGAATAATTATTAACTTAATACATGATATAATGTGATTAAACATAAATGAATGTACAACAGCAGCAGAATCTCAGGGAGACTCACAGCCATGTACGGTCTGCATCCAGCATCTCTGGTCTTGGCTATGGAGTCAACCAGCTGTCCACTGATCCCAAAATCACACAGCTTTATGTTGCCATTTCTGTCCAGGAGAATGTTGGAGGGTTTGATGTCTGAAAAAGTACAACAAAGACATGGGTACTTCTTCACCAACTAAAAAACAAAACTTTTTTTTTGTACTGTACATGTATCAGTCAACATATTTGGTGTCAATCACAATCCAGATGACTACTACAGTCCAGAAGGCTTATGATGTAACACAAACCAAGAGTACGATCCAATACACGGGACAAGAAAGTGCGACATTATATTAGTCTGAGAGACTTGGCTTTAATCCCCGTTCAAAAGGAACAACGTGTCACTTTAAAGATCAAACATCTCCACCTAGTGGTGGCTTGCTGAAATCGTTTAGGAACGTTGTTTTGTACTTCCGCTAGTTTTGCGGCAGTGAAAAAAAATGTCCATCGCTTGATGTTCCTCTTTCTGAGAAGTGTTCAAAAGATACAATAACTAAATTTGGTGATAGACAGATGGGGGTTAACTTAAAGTTAGACTTAAACGTTTTGAAAATGTGGCGACCAAGAAACCACCAACCGGAAGGCGAACAGGGCGTAAAGGCTAAGATATGCCTTTTTTTAATGGGACCCTGGTGACTGGTGGTTAAGGTACTGGACTATGGACCAGAAGGTCCAGGGTTCAAATCCCACCTCTGCCGCAGGTGGGTCCCTGAGCAAGGCCCTTAACCCAAAATCGCTTGAATTTTAAGACTGCATGAATTGTAAATTGCTTTGAATAAGGGCGTCTGCTAAATGACGTAAATGTAAATGTGCTAAAGTGTGTCAGATCTGACGATATGGTTGTTATAGCGTCGCTTAAAGACAGATCTAATGGTGGCCCAAGACTTTTGCACACTACTGTACCTCCCTGCTGGCACAAAGTCATAATGGAATGGAGATAAATGCAAAAAAATAATACAAAAATAAAAAGTGCTAGAGGAATCAGCCCAGACAGGATAAGTATACAATCTGGAGGTAAACAAAAGCCCTGCAAGATCCAGTTGTGGTACGTTCATATTTATTAACCCATGTATTTATGAAGTACCTATACCGCTTTACAATACGGTCTGTAATGAAACATTTTAAAGGAGACGTTTTCGCAATCTTTCACGTGATTGCAATCCGTTCTGTTCACTCTTACTGTATTTGAAATGCCCTGAAAATACACAACACAACACAACACAATCACGTCATGTTTTATTAGGGGATTTTTCGTTTTGAAGTAGCCCCTATTAATTGAGAGAAGTAGATTAATAGCTCATCGTAAAGTCTCGCACACAACACTCACCTCTGTGAATGATTTTCAAGTTTTCTTTCAAGTGATTCAGTGCTTTCACAGTCTGAAACGGAGGTCAGAAAGAAAAAACAAAACAAAACAAATCAGAACGCTCACAGCCGTCCCAGCAACACCACCAACAGAAGGTATACGATGACACGCTCACCGCTAGTGTAATTTTGCCTAATATTTCCTCTGGAATGACATCATCTAATGAGCAGTATACATATTTGTAGAATTTGTCGAACGAGGTAGACATGAGTTCCATACATATCCAACAGTCACCCTGGAGGGCAGAGGAAGAGAGGGAGAGTTAGAGATTTAGGGTGGTAGCCTGGCGGTTAAGGTACTGGACTCTGGAACAGAAGGTCCAGGGTTCAAATCCCACCACAGTTGGGTCCTTGAGCCAGACCCTTAACCCACAACTGCTTGGATTGTAAGACTGTATCAGTTGTAAGTTGCTCTGGATAAGAGCGTCTTCTAAATGCTGGAACGGCAAACGTAAACCAACAAATAAACGCTTAAAAATGTTTAATAAAATACACGAGTCTGGCAGACGGTCGAGAATTTGGGATAAGTTCTCACCTCTCGGAACAGTGCCCCGTAAAACTGGACTATATAAGGACAGTCGCTACTCCTCATAACTACATCTAGATCCATGAGGAGCTGCTTCTGTTCTTTCTCATCAACAGTGGAGCGAATCCTCTGCAACACAAGAATCTCTTGGTCAAACGAACACAATCAGGTTTTTCTTGCGTACTACTAGTGGATTACCCTACGGTTTGGGCAGTCCTGGTCAAAGGTTCGTTTAGAAATACGTATATAGCTAGGCGCCATTTAACGATCATCTGATCAAGGGCTTCGAAAAAGCAAAACGGCATAACGACAAATCTCCGATTAAAGAACTTACCTTGACAGCCATGATCTGACCGCTTGGCTTATGAACCATTTTATTGACGGAGCCGTAAGCTCCTCGTCCGATCTCTCCCAGGTCCTTCAGGTCCTCGGCGGTGAAGTCCCAGTGCTGCTCAGGAGAAATCTTCAGCTTCCCACACGACTCGATGCTGTGGTTGCGCAGTCGCTCTCTAAAAAAGTCAGCACATTGGAAGATGAGTTCGAGTCTACATCCACCAGTGCTTCAAGGACCGAAACCGCATCGGCCGTGAAATGTTTTTCTTACTCACATGTGTGGGATCTGAAAGGGAGGTGTGGCTGAAGCTAGGGGAAGTCTGGCATTGGGTTTGATCGGAGGGTTGGCAAAGTTTAACTTCAGTGCTCGGCGGTTAGCTGAGAAGGAGAAGACGTTTTATATTTTGTTTGATCCAAGGACTCCTTTTTCACCACAGTATATCTGAAAACTGGTTAGCTAGCTCGGGCACCTAGCTGCTTTTCAATATGATCCATTTCAGATCACTGCTGCACCAAAGGAATTTGAGGCCGCACTTCTTTACGTTCGGCATTGTGTCCTACTGCTCCATAAGAACATACAGCAATCAGCCAAAACACTAAAATCATCTGGCGAGGCATTCTATTAGAACATATTTAACTGTTAACTGCGAGCGGGATTCAACAGGAAGGTGCATCACGCCCAAGGAGGCCTCCTTGGTGTGGCAAGGCTGAGTGACCTAGGCATGGTTTGATCTTGTCTCCTTAAAGGGTATTGGGTTGGAATCCTGTCGAACCACTGATTGCTTTCGTGTAGTTTCTTCGACGGTTTCTGTACCATCTCTCTCGCCAGATGATATTACAGACAGTTCTGAAACTGTAGGGGGCGTCTATGGGCGTCCCAAATCGCCTGTGGTTGCAATGGTAAACGGCAAGGTAAACTGCCTATTCTTGTAGGTCTTGCTCTGTATTTAGAAGCTCCAAGATGATGGGTTTGAAGCATGATCCCCATGTCTGTGGTTGTACCACAGTAGCTCTGTCCATTTGAAACAGATGGTGGAGTTTTTGTTTGCACACTGGGGAGCCTTGGGTTCCAGCACCCTGGTGTGGGTATGCGGTTTGTCAGTAGGTACTCACCACTGCTTGTTCATATTGCTCTTGTTTTACTCCTAAAAAACTTCTCCCGTATCCCACCGAGAAACAACTCTCCATTTATCGTCTAATGTTCCAGAGCTTGACAACCTTGTTGCCAGTTAATCAGCATTATTTGTTATTCGGCCCGTGCCGGGTTTTAATGTTTTGGCTGATCGGTGAACATTCAAACTAGCAGATCACCCAGTCAGATAAATAGAGCTACAAGCCCATCAAACAGGACACAAAAGCATAAAAACAGTCTGAACAAGAGAGTTTGGGTGAACTTTCCATCGCCATTGGCAGCAACTCAAAAACATGAAGCACTGAAATATTAGTGTAATAAAGAGTGGGAACGCCACAGTTTGTGCAGATCTTTTTTTTTTCTCCTGTATCTTAAGTGCCGTTCCACTAACTTGCGTAACTGTTTAACAAAACATGTAGTCATCGTGACATCGTCACACAAAAACTTACTTTGGGGTGCACCAGACAGATTTATCTGAAACCCTGAAAAAGGGAAAAACACGACGAGTCTGAAGGAACATGTGTAACTGCAAACGTCATTCAGTAAACAGTCTCAAAGAAGAACACAATTTCATGAAAAGCATTCACTCGTATCAACCGAACTGCTTCTAAATGATTGTGGAAAATGACAAAAACACACACTACTGCTGTCTTATTATTGTGGCTACAAATGCAGGTGGTACCCCAAGCACTGGGGCTGCCAAAAACAGTTTAAACATTTGTGAAATTCTTGCAGGAAAATGAAAATCCGAATACATAAACCTCTCGTTTGCCAGTCTAAACATCTCCAGTCTGTACCAAGGATATTTTTGACGTCATGTAATCACATAACACTTCAACTGTTTTTATTTACTAATGGCTTGAAGTTTAAGAAACAGAATTACAATTTTCTAACATGATTGACCAACGTTTGGAAAAGCACTTAAACTGCTGGTGCTCTTGGCTTCAACACAGCAAGAAAGAACACGAAGAATCTGCTCCCAATACGTATATTGATGGGAGAAGCTTTTTCAAACGTTTGTACGCGTGTTTAATATCTGCTCTTGAACACAGTAGGGTGTTCAGTGAGCAAGTGGCCATAGTGGCTTAACAGGAAAGGATCTGGACTATTAATCAGACAATTACAAGATGGGTCACTGAGCAAGACCTTGAGCTGGCCATTGCTCAGCTACGTTGTTAACACAATAAAAAAAAAATTTAAGAAACTATATAAAGGTTTAAATGAATTGGGACTTCTTTTTAGCTTGAAACTCACTGCAATTTGAGATCGTCAACAAACTGTACTAGCATGTTCATACATACTAAGAGCTCAACATTTGAAATCCAGGGTAAGAATACCTGTTTCATTGTGACACCTCCAGCATGTGTTGGACTCTGTGAATTTAAAACATGACATGTTTAGAGAGCAAGACTGTAATAGACCGAACACGCGTTACACACTGACTGACAACTCTCTAAACGCAAAGCCAACAATTCAGTTTTAATGCGAAGACGGGCACCTATTTATGTGGGAGCCAAAACAAAATTGAAACCTTCTGATTCGATTGAGTGTCAGAGGTTAAAGAGATGGTCGATGCCTCAATTTATTAGGAACACTACATAAAACTGGATAGAGCTTCCCTGGCGTTAGTTAGTTAGACCTTTGAAGCCATGTTTGCCTCTAAAATTTTAAAATTTATATGTTTAGTTTGTAGGAGAGATTTAGTGTGACTATGTTCCCAAGTGTGATAAAAGTAGATTAGTCTGAGCCTCCCTGTTGTAGCCTATCTGCAGATTCAAAAGTGGATTTGTCTGAGCCTCCCTGTTGTAGCCCATCTGCCAATTCATTGTGTTGTTCTTTCCAAGATGCGTTTCAGCTCACCACAGTTGTACGGCAGTTATCAGAGTTTTACAGGACCTCTCCGATGGCCCATCTGGGACGTTTCCCCTGTTCTGTTCTGACACTTTGCGCAAGTTTCTTATGGAAACACGTCGTTAAATTCATATTTTACATGAACTTGTATTGTCCTTAGCCACTAATTTAACGTAATAATCATTCGAATGTAACAGACGCTGATGATTACACAGAACACGGTCTGTAGACGAACCATTTTGGCTTCTTGTACGAAATTTTAGAGACACGACAGGCCTGGGTTGTGTAACGGCTTCCACAGAGGCTCAGCCAATCAGATTTTTGGACCGTTACAAAAACATAAATAGCTTGGTCTCGCGCAGTAATTTCGCATTACTATCGTTTTTTTAAAAACTGCTTAGTGATGGTACCTCAGCACTTCAGTCTCGAGAAGAACAAAGATAAGGAGTTACTTCTTAAATATAGAAATATTGTTCGGTAAAACTACACAATATAAATGTGGACTAGGCAACCTGACATTTTCCGTCAAAACAAACAGATAAGGAGAACGTTTACAGAGGTTTTTTTTTGTTATTTAATTAAACCGTACACAAATAACGCACTTCTGTGATACACTGAACGATATGAAACGGCACGGCGTTATTTTAAGTGGCTAATGCTCAGCTCGGAGTGTGCAGTAAAATTCTCACAGCAGTTTCCGTTGTGTTTTGATTGGTAGCAAAGACGAAGCATTGGGCTAGCTAGCTGGCTAGCGGTCTAAGTCTGGCCTAGTCACTTTAGCAAACATGCTAACCGAGATGCAGCCACTAACCTACCTGTGAACAAGCCCTTCTGCTAGCTGGTCTTACCGGACAAGCAGCGAGTAAATAATCCAATCCCGACCGCCTAAAGGACGTAACACGGCTCCTTACCCTGCATGGTGGTGAGGTGTTGGGGCTGCAGTGGAGATCCGGCCGCGCCAATGCTACTGCATGCAGTAGGAGAGTTGGTGCTTGGACCGAGAGACGCCATTGCTCGCTCACTGTGTGTTTATTAGCTCAGAAATGCAGAAAGCCCCGATAACGGACAGTTAGCGTTGTGACACTGGGGTGTAGTAGCGCAAACCCCGCATAAATCAGCACATCATCCGCGTTAGTTAACAGGACAGAGCGTTAAACTAACTCCATTAGAGCTGTTCGGTTGTTCCAGCTGATGATTAGGTGACTACAGTGAGCGATGTTCGACGCGGAGAGCTTGACTTTCAAGATAAAAGTCTTTAGTTTAGGAAACAAAGTAAACATCCCATAGAGGATGGGTCCCAGTTGAGCTTTGGTCCTCGCGAGGACAGAGTTACAGATTTCTCGCCACTGTCACTTAAGAAAAAGGGGCAATACATTGGGATAAATTGGGATGATCAGATAGTGCCGCAGTCTACTGCTTTACCGCACAACTGTAAAGACCGAGGTTTGAGTCCAAGTAGTGCCTTGGAGTTGACCTTCCAATGGAGGTGGGGGTACTTCTCCTCTCATGTCTCAGTGTATCCTGACCCAAAGAGATCATTATACCACATTCACTAGTGTACCCGGAACAGAGCAATGTAGTAGTAAAATGGTCACATGAAACGTCAGCAATGTTATCCCTTAATAATGAACTGTGAGCAGGCCAAAAAAAAACCCAAATGGATTTCCAAACCACTTCCAGTGCAATTCTCCTTTATCCTTGAGCAACATGACTCATGAAGTTGTGTCTATGAGCACGGTAGCATGTTCTCTGCTTTACTGGCTTTACCAATGTATCCTGGCTTCTAACTGTGACTGAACTGCAGATACGACTCCCCTGTGGTTCAGTCCATTGGCTTAGTGCCTATGCCCTCTGCTGTAGATTTGCAAAACACTGTCAAGGATGGAACTGAAACCAGGTCACGCGGTGAGTGCCCCAGCTTTTAACTTTTCTTTTTAAAAGGAATTTCAAAAATGAATGTCGGTTTATGTGCCTGCTACAAGAATGCTGCGAAGAGTAAGAAACTTTTGTGCATGCAAAATGAAAACAGTCTTCTCTGCCTGCATGAGTGAATCCTAATGAACAGAATTATTAAATATTAATAACAGCGTAATAATTGTCTTGCGTAACCAAGCGGAAAAATGGAAAGAGAAAACTATAAGGAGCCTCAGATTAGGCCTCGTGGGACACACAATTGTTCTCTTTAGACTCTTAAAACATTTTTAAAAAAAACATGATCTCAATATCGATGCAACACCCTGGTGTGTCAAATTCAAGAGAAGTTTCCAAAAGATCAACAGAAATATATATAAGGACAATGAAGGACAATGATTCTGAATCTTTAAAAGCAGAACTTTAAATTTTTTTTTTTAAATATTTAGACAGATAGTTATAAAGCAGAGCTCCTGGGTGATCACTTTGTGTGAGAGTGTTTTTATTTAGCACACAGCTCATTCAAACATACTTAGTTTGGGAGTTTTAAATCCCTCACAAATCCCTCTCAGCACAGCTGTATTGCATCTTCCGGTCGTACAAAGTTCAATCAATTTGAACAACTGGCTTGGATATAACCATAACTTAATAAAATGCCTTAATATTATTCCGCATCTAAAATATACATTTTCTTATGTACTATAAATTAGATAAACAGTATTTATTAGTATCGAACTACAAAAATAATATGACACACGAATCCTTCTGTCACATAAATAAGCATTTTATATTATTGTATGTTGTGTGTACGACGAACCTCATCGATACATAAGCACTTTGTCTGGCACACTCCCGTTGCCTTTTAGAACCATCTTGTCCTCATATACATACACTGTACCAAAAGCATCACTGTTTGGAGGGGTCTCGATAACCCCCTGTAGTGTGACGTGATGGATCCTGCCGCATCCTGCTGGGTCCAAGAAGTAACCTCCATCGTGGTCGTGTCCGGCAATAACACTCACCACGCTCTTATGAGAGTGTAGAATAGACAGCATCGTGTCATAGTTCCATGCAAAGCACACAGAGCCAGTTGAGAAGGGATGGATAGGAATGTGACCTGTAAAAAAATGAAAATGTATTATTATAATATGTACAGAAATATAGATTTTGTGTTAAACAAACTGAAATGAGGCATATTTTTGCTTTTCTTAATGTAGACACTGCATCGCAATCTGAAAAAAACCTAAAACCTTAAGTTGGTCATAGAGAAAAACTTGGGACAGGATGATCTACTAGATTTTTTTTCTTTTTTTGTTTCGTTTTGTCTCCAAACTGAATTCACTAATCGTTTATTAAAATGCAAAGGGGAAAAAAAGTCTGTTGTATCTAAGCTCAGTGCAAAAATGGTTAAATTCCCTTAATTAAACCAAAAACGGCAAACTGTGCCCACGAGTAGGACTGCATTTGGATACCCCCAGGACCTCAGAAGGCAACACCGGGGACTTGAACCCAGGTCACCACTCTGGTGGACAAGCGCATCACAATGCTGACACTGATTATTGTGTCGTTTCTTCGGTTTATGTTGTAGATGTCCGTTACCTTTCAGACCCATTCGGGACATCCCTATTAGAGGGCGACACGGGGGTGGATATTCATTCGTGTCCAATCCCACTCAGACAGAAAAGAATCTGGTTCCATCCCAATCCCGGGTCGGAATTTAAAAAAGAAATCCTGTCCTGTCCCACTCCTGGTAAAATGACTCCCGCTCCTGTACCCCTCCCATTTTTCCTACTTATTTGAGTTTTTAGGCAATACAATTAAATTTGATCTTATCCCCATGCATTTGTGGTAATGCAGGGAGGCATTTTATGCCTTAATCAAAAACAAATCCTTCACTAAAGGCCACAAAACATAAATAAAACACGGCCTGTGGTCCCTATAGTTTTTCCTATGGAGGAGCAGCTGCCAAGTCCCTGTTGAATAAACCCAAACAGAACATAAAGTTGCATTTTACTCATTTATTGAGCAATTATTTCCTCAAAACATTAGGCATTCATTTGCCTAAAGGAAAACCTGCAGAAAGCAAGAGAACTGTTGCCAACTAACAAATGTGTATAAAAGCCTTACCTTCACCCTTCACACACTGTGCCCGAGTTTTGTATAAAGAAAAAAGTGCATATGAAGCTTTAGAGATAAAGTCGTTACTTCTGACTTTGCGTTGCAAATCAATTTTTTACGACATCAGTTTCTGAGCTTGGCTGTGTCCGAAATGGCAAACTTCCATACTATACAGTAGGCGAGAGCAGTCAGCGAGAGCATGTAGTGTGTAGTGCAGCCTTTGTGTTTCCTCCCTCCATTGCTGCTGTTCTGTGAATTCCGGCGGGAAGCTGTGGCCGGAAGCACCGTTGGCTTCTGGGCCGTGTAGTTCTTTAGAATTATTCTATGATTATCTTTTGTCTTATTTATTGGTTCCCGTTCCCTTTTTTTATCCTGCACCGTCCCAATCACGCGAGTAATAGTCACGTTGAGTCGCCTCCCGCGGGAATCACGTGACCCCGTGGGTTTCCTGAAAAAAATGTCAGCCATCTAATCCCCAAACAATACTTAAAATGCCAAAAAACCTTTTGAAATTCAGGGCTAATATATGCAGCTGATAACGAACCTGTAGATTTAAATACAATTGTAACTCCCCTGCAAATTGTGTGGTGGAAGTCGCAAAAGTATCTACTTACTCAAAATGGTGACCTTTTCGTCCTTTTCATCAGCGCTTGTTAGCAATTTGTCCAGCCAGTTGAGCTGATCTTTGCTGAATCCTCCATTAAATTTCACAAACCTTGCATCCATTGGGCACAAACCTGCAAGGAAAAAAAAACCCAGAACACACCACAAATGTTACTGCCTGTTGTTCATTAGAATATTTAGCTGTTTAAGGGCAACTATATTCCCAACACATATTTCTTAGACTTTCGGCTACACCTTGTACTGTGCTGCATCTATGATTTATGAAATATGGACACGCTGCACCACGAGTCCTGGGAGACTCAAATGAAACACGCCCATAAAAACAAATGATGGCTACTGGGGGGGGTGATGTAACCACAGTCAGGCCAGGCTGGCTGTAGGAATGATCAAATGTATGAAAAGACCAAAGAGCCCCATGTAGACAGGTGTCTCAAGAGGACTGTCTGGAGTAAACCTCTCCAGGTTAACTGTTTGAGTGGCTGGTTGTCCGATTAGCATGGGCGGATCAACCAGGATGACATAAAAGAAAGCCTTGTCACCCCTGCTGCCACCCCAGTTGGCAGCAACAAATTGAAAGAAAACTTATGGCCAATTTGACATTTAGGAGCAAACCGCGAATCGCCACCGTCAGACGCCAGAGCTGCAAGAAAACGATTTGTTTTGTTTGGGAAAATAAAGCATGGCATCTATCAAGAAATGCTGATTCTTAGATCAGGTTGAAGAACGTTATTTTGCCAACTAGTAACACTAGCTAGATCTGACGTTAGTTCTGCGCAAAGTACAGAAAGTCTAAAACGTTTAAAACATGGCTTAATACCACTACCGTCATGAAGAACCTGTACTGTGGAAGAAACGTAATGCTAATAAGTAGAAAAAAGTTTTAAGCTTTACCCATTGTAACCTAGTATAAAGAGAAAACCTTACAGTAGTTTAATGCATTAAAACAGCAAGATCATGTTGTATTTATTACTCCCCATAAGAACTGTTTTAATCCTCATATTAGGTTTTTGGAGGGAGGAAATGAATATGTATGACTTTTGTATCCTTTTGTAGTACAGGTTCATCATTACGTCAGTGGAGAATACTAATGACCAGTAGTAAATGAGTGAAGTTTGGTGTTTTAATACATTTAGCCAGGTTAAGCTTTTTCACGGTGTGTTTTAGACTCTGCCTAGCTCAAAGGCTAATATTGATTCAGCGTCTGTCAACGTCTCACCAAAGAGAGAGGAAAGAGAATATGAACAGCAGAGCAAGGTAAACAGAAGATGAGGTGCAATTAGATAGAGAAGAGACGGACAAGGTTGAAGGAAAAAGAAGCAGGCGGAAAAACAGGGAGAAGTAAACGGAACAGAGATCGAGCACAAGACCAAGGCGACTGGACAGGAGGAGGCGGGAGGCCGCCACAGTGGTGAAGATATGGATTGAGAACATCACCAAGATGAGGAGGGAAAGAGCAACAGACACGTGCAGGGCTCAAAGAGTGAAAGGGAAATCAAATGTCTCATCAATCCCAATAATCTCCGATCCTGATGGGCCACAAGTTAAGGAAACAGTCACCCCACCCCATGTGGCCACCCCGTAAATATTGTTCTAGATCCACCCCTGCCTATTAGCTAGACCAGATTTCTGCCCATAACCCATGACATACCTACCTGGAGGAGAATTAAGGTTCACATTAGGGTTGTGCTTCTTGATGATCTGATACGACTGACGGTACTTCTCCGAAGTCTCGTCCCTCCCGATAATACTCAGATCATAAGAGTCCAGCACCACGAATCTGAAGTCGGGCGCAGGGCTGAAATGATAGGCGTACACGTCATCCATTCGGGTGTCCCTTTCCTCTTCTCCTTTAACCTCAGTGTTGAGGGCTGAGGACAAGAGCGCGCTTCGGCTGAAGTTGTAAAACTCGTGGTTGCCCCACACGTGATGGACCTGCGCCGAACAGTTCCCGAACTCGTTGATCACGGTCTGGAGAGCCCGCTCTGAAGCGCCATGGTTCCTGTTAAAGCCGTCTATAATGTCACCGAGCTGCAGGATGAAGCTGGGCTTGACGTCCTCCTCGTTCCAGTGTCTGATGGCGTTTCTCAGCAAGTGCAGGCTATTTCGGTAATAACGCCTCCGCGTGCGGTGGAAATTAAAGCCGTCATCCAGATCGGCGTACTGGATATCAGCGATCACCCCGAAACTAAACAGCAGGGAAGCGCCGTCCTCCATGTGTTGTC
>JAUZST010000133.1:0-35380 GCA_034779995.1 Parotocinclus haroldoi | reverse complement strand
TCTAAACTTGAGAAACTGGTCTCCTCTGTCCCCAGACATCTGGTGAGTGTTGTAAGAAGAAGGGGGGATGCCACACACTGGTACAAATGGCCTTGTCCCAACTTTTTGGGGATTTGTTGACACCATGAAATTTGGAAACAACATATTTTTCCCTTAAAATGATACATTGTCTCAGTTTAAACTTTTGATCTGTGATTTGTGTTCTACTCTGAATAATACATTAGATGTTGGCACCTCCACATCATTGCATTCAGTTTTTATTCACAATTTGTTTGGTGTACCAACTTTTTTGGAATCCGGTGTGTAGCTAAAAGTAAAAGTTACTGCGAGTGCCTTCCTCATTTGTATCCCTGCTGCAGCAACCTGCAAATTCATGAGCCTCAAATGAAGAGACTAAATAATTATTCAGAACTCATCAAGACTTGTTTCTGTTCTAGTTGTGTGACCTTTAAACTGACACGAGCAGTCATCAGCAATAATTAAGGGAGAGAGATACAGTGTGCAGCAGGTTTGTTTGTTACTATGTTTATTAATTACTTACATCTTATATCTCTCCTCCCCACATCTCTCACTTGTATAGCGTTTTGAGATATATTTTAAAATAATTATACTAATACACTAAATTAGAACGATATTTTATAAAAATTAAATATAAAAAAGGTTATAATTAAGTATAAGTAAATAAGTATTTCATGTTTGAGCCAGAAAATCTCATAGATTTTATTGATTAAATTAAGAAAATTAAGATACGTAAGGAGCATAAATTATAATAATTCCAGTGTAAAGGTGATTTATCACTTGGTAATAAATGAATTATATTAAACATTAATTAAAACAGAACTTGGCCAGAGTATTGTCTAATACACTAAAGATACTTTGATGTCACTATCACTTCTTATTTAGTGTCTAGGTGATTTGGTTACATTTCTGTGTGTATATGTATTTGGGTCAAGTATATCATTGCGTGGACTAAATTTCTACACAAGGAAACAATTAGGAGTAAGTGTAGCATTAATTATCTGCAGTGAAATTATGTAAATCCTCACAACGAGAAAACTTCAGTTGGCAGCCACCCACTTTTCAAAACACCCTGGGTGCGTTATGGCGTACCTGGCATATCTGAGGCTCAGAGGCTGAGGAATAAGTATGTGTATATTACATACTACTGTTTCTTCTGATATTCTATGGTACACACTATAGATGTGATCACACAAAGGAATATCAGTTAAGCTGTCTTTTAATGGTGTTTAAGAAACCTTATTGAAATTGTCTCAGTAAGAAAAAAAAGAACTGAATATCCTTAATGGAGATGCTTAAAACAAAGACCCGTGTAAAAGCAATGTCACTGGACTGTTGTGATAGCAGTGCTGAGGAACTAACAGGTAATTTAGAGTAAGAATAAACAACATACATTGGCAATGGTTGTTGGAGAAAATAACTGTGCACAAAGTAGATTAAGAAGGTGTTGTTTTATGTGCATTTAATCGGTGCTATTATGCTTCATTTGCAATGATGAATAGTGTGATTTAAACTCTCTCAGTTGTTTTTTCAGTTTGGTGTTGCACAGCTGCATGCTTTAAATGACTAAATAATTGAAACGCTGATGATGCAAACACATGGAAAAGATTGAAGCGGCAGCTTTTGTGATCAGTCTTTCAAAGTCTTTGCAAATAGCTTAGACGGTTGATGTTGACCTTACTGGTTGCGTGCTAGCTTGTTAGCTTACATTGGACTATACACTGTTTGAACTCGGTTGATGTGTTTAGATCCTTTTTTGTGCAAGTTACTTGGGTTTGTGTGTATGACTTTCCATAGTACTCTTATGTTCGTCCCGCCACTACCCATATATTCTCTCACATCTATAACTATATAAACTGGTTCACATTCACATGCTTAGTCTCTGCTTCATCTGGATGTTTTGTAATATTGTCTATAAGTGCATTTGTGGTATCCATCATAAAAAAGCTTCAGGCCTGTCAAACTATGCTCTAAAGTGGTATGGTTCTTCCCTAGACTGGACAATAGCAGTGCATTACTGTATTTTCTGTAATAATTTTACATTTTCTTAAATTAAAAATGTGGTGGCATTAGGGATTAGATAGTTATGTTCCATGTTCCTGACACATGTATGTATCGTGTGCACACACATAGGAAGATTCCTGTTTTTGTGGGAAGCAAATTGGATAAGACTTGCTTGATTCAGCATAACAATGCCCTAAACAAAAGGCAAAGTTTGGTGTGGATGATTTGACTGACCTGTACAGATCTCAATCTCAGCCACACTGAACTGGATTGTGAGAAAGGACATTCCAGCATTAATGCCTGACATCATTCATTCCTGAGAGGCTAAATGACAGCACATCTCTGCAATAGAATAGAATTACACCAATCACATATGAATGTGTTGTTTGGGTGCCCATATAATATCTCTAGTTATATCCATAGCTCTCTAAAACCAAATAACTACACAAACACACAGTACTGAGAGTCTAAAAACATCGTAAATGGGTTGTGAGGAAAGAGAAGCAGGACTTTGGAAACGGCATTGTAGGTGTAATTGACATTAAAATAGGACATTCAGGAGTTTTATATGGATTTGGGGGACACTAAATCAGCTTATTAGCTTGGTGTTGTATATTAAAGGTGACACCAGCTTTTGTGGGGGAAAGCATCCTGGGCAATTCTTAGCTGTATTTACAAACATTGTAAGTAGATTATTTAACCAACATATTAGGAAAAATGTTAATATTGCTCCTTAAATTGCTAATCACAATCACATAAAGCTCTTCCAAAGGAGTGCTGCCTATGTGCTTTAGAAAAGTGGCTTAACTGGATCCACTGAGCATTCTTCTCCTGAGGCATGGTTAGATGTATATGTCAAGGAGCAACAGGAGGTGAAAAGAACAAAACAACAAGGTGGTAAAGAGGTATACCTACACCTTCGTGTCAAGAGCATTTTTGATCAGTCCTATGCTGATACAAGATATCTATTGTAGCCTTCTTCACAGCCTTCTCCACCAATGTTTTTCAGGAGACAAAGTTAACCAGATAGTGCAAACAGTCTGAAATATAATACAGTACTGGATTTAAGAGGGACTTTTGTAAAGCCACTCGACGCACTAGGGGTCACTTACACCTATCATTAAAACTACAAAGCGGTGGTTACCCTACCCCACTCAAATGGGTGATGCTTATTTTAGCATCTCAAACTAGAATGGAGTAACAGACCACCTTTCTTAAACAAAACCCAATGACACTAGTTTAGATCCAGTTACAGGCTTCTCATTATATTGATAAGATATTTTATCTTAGTAGATATATTAGTAGTTTTATATTTAGAGTTTTATCACTATGACAATTTTTAACACATATCAAACACAACACAATAAAGTCTACAAGAAAATGAAATGATTTAGTGTTTCAGGTGTTCTTTTATCCTATTCCTCATGCAAACGTCTCAAGATGTCTCAACAGTACGGGGCCGTTTGCTATTGCATTTTTCATTTTTCACTTTTAATTACACCACACAACATGTAGAACTTAAAGCATCTGCTGTAAATGTCTTGGTATAAGAACCTGAATATCACCATCAGAGGTTTTACAGAATCCATGCCTTGGCAGGACCTGTTTTGATGGCAGAACCGAGAACCAGCTGATTTCCTAACAATCCTGCACCACAATAACCAACACAGATTTTAGTAATTTAATAACTTTTCTGTTCGCAAATAGTTTTATTGTCTATGTGTTGCAATTATCATAAAAAATGTTATGGATAATCATGATAACTTAATTTCTTTCATATTAATTTCATATTCCTTCCATATTCCTTCTAAGACCATATTTAATTATCTTTACAATATAAATAATGCTATTCAAATGGCTTGGTTAATAAAAAAGTAATAAATTAACAAACTAGAAAGAATGAGAGCTATTGGGATTAAGCAGAATAAACAGTTCCATCACACCTTCTCCCATGCTCTTTATTTTGAGATGATAGATTTATCTTCTATTTCTCTGGAATGTCATATATGTGCTTGATGAAGAAACCGTGTATGATCTTCTGCCAGGCAAGCAGAGCATAGCAGAACTGACTGATTTTTAGCTAAGCAGGCCTATGAGGACAAGTCATATTACTTCTTCACTCTTTTCCTTTAGACACTGTAAGATTCTCTCTTTTAGGGGAATGGGATGCATTTATGTATGTTCTTATTTAGAATCAAACTGTCCAAGCTTTGGATTTGTCCTCTGGCTTTAAATGGAGTGCTGCTGTAGTAATCCTTTTTCAACACTCCCTTATTTGGTGCATGTTAAGTATAACCCTGTAATATAAGCATTGTAACCGTAAGCTTTTCGCAGGACTTCCTGTCTCTTTCATATATACACATAGCCTACACACAGTGCTTAACAATTAGTCACTCAACACGATACAGGCTCAACAGCAGCCTATGGAACAAATAGAGGCATCAGGTACTACCCTCCATAACATAGGTTACACATTTCTCTCCAAAAAAACAGACAAAATGAAGCAGATCAGGTTGCTTTGGGGGAAGGTTTACTGAGCACACGATGATTACAACAATATGCAGTGAAAATAAATTAGGAATGCAGTGGGACCTCTTCTTTTTTGTTGCATATGTTTTGAACACACAGACAACAACCAGCTAAAACATTAAACCTGCTCTGTTATTAAGTTTGGGGAAGTGTTACACATCAAAATATCATCAGCATGAATGTCTGTACTCAAGATTTCCCAGTAAAATCTTATCTAAAGCATCACACTCCATACACTGACTCGTGTTTGTCTCACATTGCATCCTGGTGCCATCACTTCCCCAGGTAATCTTTCTCAGCAGTGAAACAGCTGTCTTTGATCCATTAATACCTGCAAAACACACACTAACACACCACACCACATCAGTGTAACTGCAGTGCAGAGAATGATCCACCTTCCAAATAGTATCTGATCTGTGGGGGTACTGACCACTAGAGATCAGAGTAAATAGGAATAACAAAGTATGTAGAGAAACAGATGACCTACAACTTGTAATTAGAACTACAGCTTGCTTCTGTATGGTAGGTGGAATTGATCAAATGGACAATGAGCATGGGAACGAGAACGTGTACCTAACAAAGTGGCCAGTGAGTCCCGGAGTTGTAGCTCCTGTGATCAAATTGCTAGTACAGAGAAGGGAGGGAGAAAAAATAAAGCCATAGAATACCTAATGATGTTTTTGTGACCCCATTTAACCCGCCTGAACCCGTATCAGTGTGGCATGATGACAGACTACAAGTCCCCCCCATACCCCCCCCTCCCCATAATTCATCTCTTTCACTCTCTGTCCTGGAGCCGTGTTAGGGTGGGGAAAGAGATACCATTAATCTCCTGTCAGAGGAGATTATGCTCCATTACAAAAGGCT
Organism: Parotocinclus haroldoi; assembly: GCA_034779995.1. Taxonomy (NCBI): domain Eukaryota; kingdom Metazoa; phylum Chordata; class Actinopteri; order Siluriformes; family Loricariidae; genus Parotocinclus; species Parotocinclus haroldoi. Next base: position 29,962 of record JAUZST010000133.1, on the reverse strand, counting down.
AAACCAAGTAAAAGACTTCTAATTCTTTGCTGACTCTGAAGTTGGCAGACAGGACTTTACTTTGGCATTACTTTATTTACATTTAGAAGCATACTTATTTCAAGCATTTAGATATTTTAGTGTTTGAGTGATTTACAAGCTTTGATTGTTCAAATACATAGGATGAACAGATCTAGATTTTACCAAATTCGCATTTAAAAAAAGCATTCAGAGGTGTCCTGTGCTTTGGCCCACCCAGTGTAACACTGTTCTGTCATTAGGAAGCAACATTCCACTTTCATCCAAGTCCAAGGTATAGCTGACATCATATTTTATGTAGACATTCAACCTCAGTTTTTTCAAACCTTTCATGTTATCAGACATGCCCTGTGCTAAGTCAATTTTGGTATGTACTTGACTGTCTGCAGAAGGTCATTTTGAAATAGGCATCAAGACACTGATTTATTTCAAGTTTTATCTACAATATCAGGTTAAGTGGGTCAAAAGTTGGGTGGGTCAAAGTACATACACTTTAGTATGTAGAGTCTCCCACAGTCCTTTACTTCTTGAGAGAATCTGTCAGGTAACTGTCAGATTTGGAGGCTCTGACTTTTTCAGTCATATATACAAATTGTCTAAGGGATTCAGGTCAGGGCTTTGTGATGATGAGCAAAGCAAATCAGTCACTTTGTTGTCTTTAAGCTATTCAGTCACGGTCTTGGGAGAATGATTAGAATCACTGTCTTGCTGGAAGATTCAGTTGCGACCACATTTCAGCTCACTGACTTTTATGTTGCTTCAGGATTTACAGCTTATCCTCCTTTCTCATGATGTCATCTAATGTCTGTGTATAATCTTGTTCCATTCCACCAGCACCCCCATTCATAGTTAGGATGGTGCATTAAAACTCACTCCGGTCCTCCATACATAACACTGGTCATTATGGCTGAGCATGCAAGTAGCCAGCTATGCACTTACTGAGGTTCAAACCTCAGTAATTTTGTTTTCTGAACTAAAAATAAAATATGCAGCTAAATACAACTATATAAAAAACTTAAGTAACTCCTCTAGGTCAGGGATATGGCTAAATCGCATGGGGTGACACACGGTTGCACAGCCACCCATCAAAATATGTTTGGCCCCCTGTCACCCCTTAAATGCCATTTTGCAAGGATACAATCAGTCTGACAATGGACAATTGTCTGACTTGTGGCCATGCATTGTCAATAAATTTGCCAATGCTCAAGACCACTGGAGCAGAGCACTGTCAATAGATACTTGACTTGGGAATCCAAATCACAATATCACCTTTTTCATACAGGAGCAACACAAGTCAGCCTCAGACCACATCTCTGTTCATGATGTGTACACAGACAGCCATCCAAGTCCCCAGCTATGGAAACATTTATTTGACTTTATTTGGACTATTTTACAAAGATTTTACACTTAGTGGCCACTGTCCCATAGACAACTTAAAGTGTGAATCCAAAACTATGCATTCTGAGTGACTTTGTACTAGGCATGCCAAGACTTTGACTAGCCAAAAAAAATTGCCAACCTTGTGGGATTGGAAAAAGGAGAAAGGAGATCCTGAGGATTAATAAAACTTGCTTACAAAAGGGGTCAAAGAAGGATGTAAACACTTGGTCTAATGTACAGCTTAAAACTGGTGCACCGACTGTTTCTGTTGTAAGGCACCCTGAATATGGGCATCTGCTAAGTGACTAATTGTTACTTAATTATTGGTGTAAACCACAACTAGTAGTGCTTTCTTTCTTAAGGTCAGCAAGTATACGTTGATAAATGTAACACATAACTGCATCACCTGTTCTTGGATATATTCTGAGATGACCGGAGAACACAATAACAACAGTATAGACAACCTCATCCCTCTTAAAAGCCACAAACTCTAGCAGTGTTATGCAAAAAAGGCTAACATTAACAAAATTTTAAGAGACTGGTGAAATCTTATTGGATAAGAATTGGCACTCATCCAGTATTGGGCAAGAAATTGTGTTCTACCAAATATCAATTCTGAAATGATGATTAAAAACACTGAATTGAAAAAACAAGCTCAATACAGCCTTCTGAGAATAGTTTGACTACAATAGTAGTAATAGTAGTAGTAAAACGGACATATTATTTAATACTGTTATTAACTAATACGCTGGACATTAAATTGGACAATTAGCATAATCCTCCTTCAGTAGGTAACTTCAGTAGGAAAACGTTTTAAATTGGAAACATTATATCAATAAAAATTAAACCACATCACATTTAATGCTTTCAATGTATGAGTGTTATTAAAGTACACAGGCCATGAATGTACATAAATAAGTATAATGGGGGATGGGGAACTACATTTTCTCATGTTCATCTAAAATGGATAAGAGATCATGTGGGAAAGATATAGATTACTTGCATAAGGATGGTAAAAGTCCAAGGAAAACATTTCCAAATGTGGAGTTCAACCATGCAAGATCTGATAGAGCACCGGAACCATCACCGTCAGATAAACATTGCTAAAAGCTTTCATCTTTCACTTTTACTTTAAAACAAAAAAAAAACATCTACAGGTAAACTTCTACTGTAAGCCCTTAATGCTATGATCTAAATGATTATTTGGCTGTTAAGAAGCTACAGCTACCATAGCTGTTTGTGAGAGTCAAGCATGATGTTTATTGAAATAATATTTTAAAACTAAAAATAAAAAAATAGTATTCTAAAATAAGGGCGTCTGCTAAATACTGTAAATGAAAATTAGAGCAACATTGGGGCTGTATAAAATGATTAATTACTGATAATAAATGGCAATAGGTGCAAACAAATTTTATTACAACACCCTCAGGGAAGAAATTGATACTACAGAATCATGGCAAACCCAAGCATGTTGCTCAGCAAACTTAACCGATAAAGAAGCTGCTGGTGTTCTCCACCTTTGGCATCACAGAATGTGTTTAAGATTAATGGAGACACAGAAAATGCAACCACCTTTTGTAACTGAAATTTTCAAAGTGTTCAAATTGTACATATCAAGTCTTTAAGTTCAATCTATTGAATTGTGGTGTATTGCTATTAAATGTTTAAACAGTTAGTATCTGGCTTAAACACAGTACTATATAATATAATAAAATAAATCAATTTACCATCATATTTGCTGTAATTTGATAATAAGGAGTTACTTTTCTCAAATTATTCTATTCCATGTAAATTCTCAGGTGAAACAAGGTACAAGCAAACATTAGAGATACTGGGGACCAACCCCTGTTGGTGGAAAAATACAGTGTTGCATTTACTTGACATTTATTTGATCACAGATAGTATGAACTCAATGTATCTCATCTTTTGGACAGTCAAGTACATTTCATTTGTTAACAGTCAAATTGCATCTTCTTGCATTTCGGGTCTGCAACATATTACAAAAGAAATTGGGACAGGGCCAATTCAGGGCTAACAATGAGGTAAAAACAAAATGATGTACTTTCAAACAGATGATGCCAACAGGTGATTGTAATCATGTTTATTTACAAAATCAGTATCCACAAAAAGGAAAGCAAAGATGGACAAAGGATCTCTATGTTCTCAACACACGTGTATGAACAATGTTTGAAACCAATGTTTCATTGGTAAGGGATTTCTAGACTGCAGTATATATATATATATATATATATATAGGCTTTAAGCAATTTGATTGATCATTTGTATCTTGAGGGTATCAGCCTCTTCCAGCATGACACGCCTCCTATTCACAGGGAGAAAGGTCATTGAAAGGTTTCATAAGTAATAAAATTACGTTTGTCATGCCAGTACCTCTGTAATGAGATCTCAACACCTATGTGAGATTTTTGATGGAAGTGTAAGATAGCTCATTCCATAATCATCATTAAGACACTTTTGAGGGGATATTATTTGAAAGAATTGAAGCATTCTACTCTCCCAAGTAGAGTTCAAGAGACTTGTAAAATATATGCCATAACATGTTAAAAACTGTTCTGGCATTTACCGTTTGTCTTCCGTGTGTAACAGTCTGTATATTACACACCTTTATGCACATCCTTTTTTAAAATTGATGATGTGATATCTATAAACACTTTGAGGAAAACCATGGTGCTTTGAGATGAACATTGTTTATGTTTCACCAGAGGAAAATTAACAAATCTGCATACTAATAAAGTGACAGATGAATGTACTTGTCAATTACATTTTGCAGTACTGTTTATTTTGTTCAGTATGCAACTCTGGACATGACTGACTGATGGGTTTAGCTGTCAGTTTAAAATCCATAGATAAAGCATGTCTGTGGACTGTGGGAAGAAGCCAGAACACCTGGAGTAAACCCACAGGGACTCAGAGGACATGCAAACTTCACACAGGCCGAGGCCAAAAGTCAGGATTTAGCTGTGAGGCAACCATGGTAACCACAACACCAACGTGCCACCCTTGGAATAATGACACAACCTCCATAGACTCAGGCACAACCTGCATGTACCATGAATACCAAACCCCCTCTCTAAGAGCAGTTAAAAACCACATAGCAATCTAAGACTTACTTGTTGGAAACTGAAACAGCCAAATGTGACACAATCTATAGTTTCAATTTTCACCCCGTTCCACAGAGTCGTACAACACCTTCAGTGTAGCATCTTTCTGGGTTTTTTTTTTCCGTACCATCATCATTTGTTTGTCACATACTGGGTCCTAGACGAATGAAGTCTTGGTTTATACCCAGAGCAACAAACAGATTTTGTGTGTGGAAAGACGTTGTCCAAGACATTTTTATTTATTCAATGCCTTCATCATTTGTTTGTCACAGGCTGGTTCTAGACTAAGGAAGTCTTGGCTTATATCCACAACAACAAACAGTTTCGTTGTGTGGAAAGACATTGTCCAACAGACCTTTATTTGTTGATTCACTTCATGTCATGTTGGCATGTGTGGCTATATTCCTAAGGGTACATGGTTACAACTGTACTTGTGAAAGTCTCACAAGTAGACCAGTTAACCTAACGCATGACTTCTGAATGTAGGAGTTCCACCCAGAGGAAACCCAGATACAGAAGGCTGAATGTACAAACTTCAGAAAAGGTCTGAAACTGTGCAGGTTAACTACTTCCTAAGCTAAACACCATGCCACCTTTTCCAACTGAAACAATTTCATTGGTATAAATAGTGACACCTTTCAGACAAGACGTAGGAGTTTTCACTTGTGATGCAGTTTGTGGAACAGGGGGTTAAATCATCTCTAATTTTTCCCATATAATGAACTGTCACCCTATTTATGAGCTACTGAAGACGGACTGACATGCCAGCGTTTTCGAAAAAGCAGAGCATTTGCGTTGTAATTTATAGAAGACCTAGCTATAGAAGGAAAGCGTAGCCTAGAGCAAATGTTACACGTTACATTTACAGCATTTAGCAGATGCCCTTATCCCAAAGTTACAACCTTACAATCCAATTAAATGTGGGTTAAGGGCCTTGCTCAAGACCTACCAATGGCAGCTTGTTAGAGGTGGTATTTGAATAGGAACCATCTACAAAAAGTAGGTGACTTTGCATTGTTTTTTTATGAGCAGTATATATGAAAATATGAGAACTTTGGATATGTGGTATTAAGAGTATATGAACAAAACAATAGCCAGAATGGCCATTTCAGTCAAAAGTACGAGGAGATTAAACAAAAATGGCATCTCCAGCCCATGCCAGTCCTGGAGGAAAACTGACAAATTGTCTAAACCTGCCTGGTATGAGCACAGAAGTCTCAATTTCCATGCGCAGAAGTTTAAAACAACCTTTAATTAACATGATCCTCCTTCCTTAACTTTACTAGTAAAAGCTTAAATAGGCAACATTATATTACTTGAGGTTACACTGCGGCACGCACAGTACTCTTCAAATGGATCATTAAAATAAAGTGAACAAAACCTTGAAGACGAAGTTTTGCTTAATTACCTTGCTGTGATACCCCTCAAAAATGATTACAGAAAATTCATAGACTCATTACACTGGTGACAATAAAGAGGAAAGTAATGTCTTGGAGCATACAATAAATCAGTAGGATTTACTCTGTATTCAAAAATCAGGTATACATGATAAACGCAAGTTTGATTTTAAAGTAACAGCAGGACATTTAAGTAGCACGACAGGTTTAAAAAGGCACTTCTGCTTATTTGTTCTTCTTCGTGACATGATCAATTATACAAGCACAACCAGTCAAAACAAACAGCGTCTACATTCCTGTCACTCAGCAAGCACAGCACGATGGAATGAGCAAAGTTCTGCATTTACTAAGGAAATGTTCACTCATTCATTACAGTTGAGGGAGCTTTTACTCGTAGCAGGCATGGGTGATGTATTACCTTTTAAGCACTCTTGGCCTCCACGGTAACCTGCTGCAGCTGAGCATCATGAATCCTCCACTATCTGGAACTTGTCATGTCGGCTCACTGTTGTTTTAATGTGAATTGCTGTCTCAAACAAGATGAATATGTTTTTTTTTTTCAGTGATCATTAAGAAGCTGTGCTGGGAATAGCAAAATATGAAAATATATGCTTAAATAAGTATTCACCCTATAAACTTGCAGGCAAATTATGCAGGTGAAATGTCTGGGATTTCTTAATGGCATATCGACCCTGGCACTGAAGTCATTGTAGGACCAGTGTTGGTTATTAAGTTGGGCAGGGTTGGTTACAAGACAAGAGGAATGCTGCTAGGCCTGTAGAAATTTGAGGAGTTGTCCAATTTGGGGCAGCACAAGATTTCTTGAATAACATTCTACTAGAGAAAAAAAGAGCATAGCACTATAGACCTGTAACATGACTTTGCCTTAACATTCTATGGCAGGAATTTGTATTTTATGAGGAAAAAATATTTCATCCTAGTATTTTGAAGCTTGGGGGTCCCTTATAATGTATCAATCATAAAATGAGCCCCACCCAACCCCCACCACCAAATTTTGGTTTGTTGCTTTAGGGCAACAAGATGCTATGCGGGTACTAAAATGCCATGGTTTTCTACAATTATCATAGAAATAAAATGAGGAACAAACAAGCATTAAATACGTTAGAAGTATTATTTCACAAATAGTTTATCAATCAGTGGGTTCGAAATTAGATGCAGTGTGTATTTGTGTTTCTGAGAGTATGTTCCTCTTTTTTGACAAAGCACAGTCTGGATTATTATGTATGAAACCTTAGTAAGCAGTTGCTGGTGGATATGAAACAGAGGTGGAGGTCACATTTTTGGTACTTGGCTTTAGGTGTACCTTTGCATCCTGGTACCTTGCACCTCCCTTTCTTTTCATCCATAACCATCCAGTGGGTTGTGACATCCAAACGCACATCAGGGACCGGAATGGGTGTAGTGGGTCCTCTTCTCCTCCTTCCTTCATACTCTTCATACAGCAATTGTGGAACTGGGACAACCTAACTTCTTGCCACTTATGCAAAAGCTTTCTGCAATGTATGATTTGAACGTATAAAGCTTCATCTGTTCCTCTTTTCTCATACCAGTACTGCTGCAAGTCTCTCTTGTAGAGCAGCCTGGCAGTGACAATGGTCATGTCAATAAAGTGGAACATCAGTCGGTGGTACCACTTCTTCGACCTGATTTTGTTGCAGTACAGTGCAATGAGTCCAGAAGATCCAACCTACCCATATTCTTACTGTACACCAACCACAGCTTGAAACTGATTTTTCACACAAGATTTTTTGAATAATTTGGCAGAACAGTGATAGTAGGTACATTCGTCGTTTACATAATGTCGTTATTCAGACTAACATGGCTTTTCATATTGAGCTTGGCAAAGCGGCTCTTTGCTGCCACCTAAAGGAAAAAAATGACTTTTAAAACAAGTGTTTCGCCTTATTTACAGTGATAAAGTAACAACACAGGCACTTGAGGATTAAGCATTTTCTCAATGGTACAATAATTGAAGCATTGACTTACTGATCAACAGACCCTTACTTTACGTGCCGAGTAAACGTGCCATTATTTATTTGTTTATTTTTACCATTTAGAAATTTTCCAAAATCTTTTTTTTTAGAAGGTAAGCAGAAAATTAGAATGCAGTGGGTTTTTTTTAATGTGGGGGCAGGGATGAAAATAAAAAAAAACAGCTGCTCACAAAAACTAGGAGACACTTCAAAATGAAACACCCCATAATTAAATATATCCTAAATTGTGTGAGGAGTACATTGATAACTTATTATCTTTTTTCAAATGTAGCAGGCAAGAAAATACTTCTGCATAAGGAAGGGGAACATTTCATTTCCAGCATCTAGCAGACACCCTTATCCAGAGCGACTTACAACTCATACAATCTTACAGTTTAAGCAATCGTGGATCAAGGGCCTTGCTTAAGGACCCAACTGTGGCAGGTTGGCAGAGGCGTGCTTCAGGTGGCCACTTAGGTGCTGATCACAGTCCCGATTTCTATGAATTTGGCTATGCGAGATGCAACAGTGCTGTGTGAAATTGGTGATCTCTCTGGGTGTCGGCTTTTGTTATGACACAGCAGTTGTGTTCCCCAGACATCAGAAACATCACTCCCATCTTCAGTTATCCGTGATAACCTCTGAACCACAAGAGATATTGGAAATCTGATTGCAGCAATCTTTTTCTGAGACAATTCTGGTCTTCCGTTACTGAAATAAAAGGATGTCTTGGGACTTTTGACTCACTATTATGGAGTGACAAGACTTACATTCAAAGTTTAAAATTGGTAAAATAAATGTAATGATTATCTAAGACCTTTACACAATTGTGTACATTGGTAAACCATAACTCATAATTACTAAATTCTAAACTCCATAGAATTTATATTTATATAAATATATTTATATTTAGCAAAAAGCTGGAGGTTGTACTTTAACACACATTGTATCTCAATTCCCGGCTCCGGGCACACTTGATCCAATGGCTATGCTCAATAACAAGCCCATTACTGGGTCCAAGTGGTTGTGTTTAAACAGGTAAAGCATTAAACTGTGCAGCATGGAATGCTCCAGGATCAGGATTGAGAAACACTAACAAGGCTCATAAAAGGCTGCTAATTTTCCTTCCATCTTTCCAACTGAACTGACCGCTAGCACATGTCAGTGGTGACAAGAAAATATCACCTCGTACTTAAAAAAAAAAAAGTCTGCAGTCACTGAGAAAATTTATTGACTGACGTAATAATACAGTTGTAATAATTTTACATGAGCTGTAAACACTCAACTTGCACTTGATTTTGGTATTTAAAAAAAATACCACATAATACAAAGTAAGGAAAAATAAGTGTTTAAAAGCCCTGAACAATAGAGCTACAGAAAAGGCAATATACTGAACTGATAAAACATTTACAGGCACAAAACCGTTAAAGAAAATGGAGTTCAGTCAAAGTAATTCGCTGTGTTCTCACAAAGAAAATCTGGCATGAGCTGCTGGTTAAAATCGGTTCGGATTTACAATTAGGTACACTATGGAAATCAGTCCAGCTCCTTAAAACGTGCAAACATGGCCTTCCGCACTGCCTGCTTATAAGTGGCATAGTTCCAGGTGGTTGGTTCCTTTTTCTTCCGCTGTGACAGAAAAAAGAAGTATGGATTTACAACAAGGCAGAAGTACTAAGAAAGCCTGACCACTACAATACTCACTCACCGGCCACTTCATTCAACGGCACATTAAGACATATCTAATCAGCCAATCACATGGCAAAAATTTCATGCGTTCAGGTATTTACACATAGTGAGGACAACCTGCTGAGCTGAAACTCAACTAACCAGTTACAACTTAGGCATGCAGAAGAGCATATCTGAATGCATATCACATTGGATCTTGAAACAGATGCTCTACAGCAGCAGAAGAAAACACAGGGTGACACTCCTGATGGATAAGAACCGACAACTAAGACTATAATTTGCATGGGTTCACCAAAATTGGACAACAAAAGATGGGGAAAATGTTGCCTGGTCTGATGAGTTGCAACGTATGTATTGTATGGCAGGGTCAGAACATGGCATAAGCAACATGAAAGCTTATATCAACAGCTCAGGCTGCTGTTGGTGGTGTAATGGTGTGGAAAATATTTTCTGGTACACTTGGGCACCATAGTCAGTGTACCATAGGCTAATGCGCTATATCAAAAAGCTCAAATTACATAAATTTTCTTAAACATTACAAGAACTATATATTGCTATCAAGTCAAAATGGGCCAAATGTCTCAGAGGAATGTTTCCAGAATCTTGCTGTCACAAAGACCTAAGGCAGTTCTCAAAGCAAAAGTGGGGCTGAACCTGGAACTTGTAATGAGTACTTAATAAAGTGGCCAGTGAGTATATATAGTGGGGGCCAAAGTCTGAGTGAAAATGCTTGGATCATTGTGGAGAAGGATTTCTGCTGAAGCAAAGCAACAACCCAAAACAGACTTCTAAGGTTTGCAACTACTAGAAGTTCAAATTAGATCGTGGATGTTTGTCCACAGTCACAGCCATTTTTGTTATTGTTTTGTATTATTTGTTTTTTTCCTACTTCCTACTCAAACTTGTACCTATTAACCCATGTTGAGTATATGACCTGTAATGCAATACACTGCATTCAATTCAGGCAGAGTCCCCACTGTACATGTGCAAACCATGACAATCACGATCAGTTGCTCACCTCAGTGGTGTCCATACCTAAACCTGGCCTCTCATTTCCTTTGTGTGTGTCTCTGCAAGAACACAATGATTAAGTTCAAAGAACTAGCCCAAGAGCCACCAGTGGGAAACTGGTGTACCATGCTATCATATGCTTTACACTCCTGTGGCTGGTGTTTAAACATACCTGGAACTGCTGCCCCATGTGTCTTGTTTCCTTCTCTTTGTATTAGGTGGACTGTTAGCCTCCCTCATTTTCATCTAAAGCACAGGGGTACAGAGTCAGGTGACGCATGATCTGAAAACACTATTACAAGCATGTGTGTCCTTCAAAGTCTAACCATGAATTACCCTAACAAATTATACAGGAAATATGAGCTTTACAATAATCACCACCTTCAATAGTGTTGGAGTGGAGCATGGTACCTCTTTTTCCTGGGTTTCCAAAGCTTCCAGTTCCTTCTTTGACTTTTTGATCTTCAGGTGAATCTCCATATTTTGCTGGATATAAAAATTTAAATAAAACAAATAACAGCACGAAACGGCATCTTCCTTTCAATTTTCACACACTCTGGAGTTGTATAACGCTGCAATTGCACATCTATGAAGGGGTGTACCTTGTGTAAGTCAGACAGCAGTTGATGGCGGACTAGGGCGTCTTTATTTGGGAACTGTCTCCTGCATAGTAAGCAGGCCATTTTCTTCCAGTCTGTCAATTTGTCGTCCTTCTCCTCAGATTGTGGCTGACTCTTAGCAACTGGAGGAGCTGCTTCATTTTTCTCATGCTTGTCCTCTTCCTCATCGTCACTCCCTGCTCCATAGTCAGCCGCTAGCATTCCCAACGAGCCCATGGGTCGCTGTTAACATAACACAAGAAAATGAGAAAAGGGCCTTGGTTAATTTGCTTATATACAAGTTATTTTAAGGGCTCTACAGCAAATGTGATATTGTGCCGTTTTACATAAGGCTCACCTTCGGACCCTTCTCCTCTTTCTTTACTGGTGCAAGAGGCTTTTTGAATAGGTCATCTCCACCAGTGCCCTACAGGGAGAACAGATAATGTGAAAAAAAGAAAAAAACAGCTTGATAGCATCTATGAGACCAGCAAGCAAAAAGCACAGACATCTGACCTTTCTCTCAAAGACAGCAAAGGCTGCATCAGCAGCCTTGGAGGCTTTCTTGTCATCTGCTGCACTTTTAAGCAGAGGAGATGGAGATCGTACACTATCCTTCTGCCGATTCTGGATCTTGGCCCATCGTTCCATGTCTTTCATAATCTGATGACAAAAGTTAAAACACATTTGACCTTTTCACAGCTTATTGTTGGGGGTTGAGTGTGTGATATGTATTGTGTTATGTATGCTCAATGAGTGCATGCTGCCTGCTAGAGCCACAACTAGTGTTCTACCTAAAAGCGCATGACTGAAGTTAAAAATTAGTGAGCAAACAGGGCTGAGTCAAAATACAGACGCCACCAGCCTCAGTCTCAGTCATTAGTAGGTTAACATTTTAATGTATAAATACCAATTAGCGCAAAAATATATCTGGAATAAGAAGGCATCTAACTTTCAGAACTGTTGCGTCATATGATCATGAATGACATTACATTTCGTTTTGATAACCTCCATTACAGCATTAGCAGCAGATGGATGCTCAGAAGTGCTAAAATCTGAGACTGAGAAAAAAAGATAATAAATGCAATATTTGTGGAAAGATCACAATCCAACACACCAGCATGATATTAAACCTGTGCCGTATTCAACTGTCTAGGGTCTGCTGCCGCAAATGCTGTGTGAGCCGGGTCGAAAACACAAACAAACTTTAGGCTTAAGAACACCTAAGAAGACCTAAGAACACCAACCTTTTCTGAATTACTAAAGGTCATAAATAGCTTCTACTGCTGCAAAATGAACATGGGGTCCAAAGGGAAAGTAATCATTTTTACGATAAGTCTTTGGACAAAGTTGGTTGGACCCGGTTTCATGCTGGTGGTCTAAGCCTTTTTGCAATACTGCCGACACAACCTCCTTTTACAAACGAGTAACGCTTCGCACATGATCCTTTTAGTCTTTTTGTTTCGCTCAAACTTTTGATCGTAAACCTTCTCTAAATAAACTCTTTTGGAACGTATGAAAACACTTGACAGTACACTTGTCCTGGAAGACTGGTGACTTGATAATTTGCCAAATGTTATATAATTTCCATATCTGCTATAATCGCAACCGTGTATTTAAAGCACATTTTTCACAGGTAACCAGTTCCTGGAATTTTTCAAATCAATACCCAACCATACAGCAGAAAGAGAAAGGTGCGAACAACTTTGGCAGGGTATATGTTTAGTCTAAAGAATTAAAAACTATCATATAAATATCTTATATTATCTTAAAATCCCAGAAAATATCCATATTTTTTTGCCTATACTGCACACCCATACTATTTACACCGACCCTGAGCTAAAACTTTCCATGAGTAACTGATATGAGCCACAGTCATGTAATTACATGTAAATACATGCAGTCACACCTTGAAGGCTGCCAAGCTCTTGGGTCGTTCTTCTTTATCTTTGTCTTTTTTTTCAGAGCGTGCATTGGCATCCTCATCCTCCCGCTGGTCTGCTGCGCCCTCTAGGGGTGCTTTCTGTTCTTCTACTGCAACAGCATCAGGTACAGTGCCTGGGGGAGCATTAAGCTCCTGAACATTTGTGCTGGAGCCTTCCACTGGTACATAGGCCTTAGATGTGCTGTCCCAGTACAGATACTGCTGAGTCTGAGCATTGTAGAAATACTACCAACACAGAAGCAAAACAAAATGCAGTACCACAAAATTAACATCTGTACAAAAACTACATATATCATACTACGCCATGCATTTGTGCAACAACTGCACCGCTATTCCAAAATTTGCTCCAGTTTAATGACCTAATGACTATATTTTTTGTCATACTCTCGAGTTGGGGTCATAGTACAGTGTTGTCTGGGGGTCGTAGTAGAAGCCAGATGTAGCATCATACAAGAAGGCAGTCAAATCTGGAGTATCTGTATCTGAAAAATGACATAGAGGGTTATTTTAGGGGCACAAAACTGCCTTAATATCTGAAAAAATGCAAAGGTTACCATTAAATCCTAATGTCATTGCTGATTAAGTCGCATGACAAGACAAGCATAATTGTATCTTACCAAAGTTGTAGACTTCAGCGCTATTAACAGGACCAGCAAGTCCAGGGTCAGGTAAAGACGGACCCTCGCGTGGTGTTGTCTCAATTGAGGGTTCCACCGCATGAACGTCAGAGTATGTCGCAATCTGCATTGTGCCAGAAAATGGTTACGATACAGTACTATACATACTGCGTACTTTTAATAGTATGTCAGGAACTCACTTGTGTTAAACTTGGGCTCTGTAGCGTAGCTGAGGCCACGGCGGAATCAGCCCCAGTTGCATGCATCAGATCAGTAGATGCACACGCACCTACTTAAAAATTAGACACTTATGTAGTCTTGTTTCCCATTACAAGAAGAGTTAGTATCGTACAAACAAGCAGTGTACCTTGCGTGGCAGCTGAGATGCTCATGGCTGTGTGGGACGACTGCAGGTAGTACTGCTGCTGCAAAAGCAAAGATACATGCATTCTGAACTCCACATACATAGCACTTGAACTCCATAGTGCTAAAGTATACAGGTATGCAATTGTTTAACATCCATCTGATCAGACACACAGATAGACAGAGTGGAATTTAAACTTTCCCAAAAGTGATATAACTTGCACATAAATCAACCCCAATTAAGAAAAATTTGGGACAATATGGAAAATGTATATTTTCCATAGTAAATGTTTCCGTATGAACCTAATTTATTTCTTGTTTTGTTTAGTAAGCTTAATTTTTTATTGCTTATAAATCAATTTCTGCATTTCAGCCTATATAACACGTTATAAAAAAGTTGGGACAGTTGGGTAATTTAGAGCTAGTAATAAATTATAATAACTAAATAATGATGTAAATTTAAACAGGTGATGATAATGTGGTACAAAAGCAACCAGGAATGGTCGAGTCTTTCATGAGCAAAAAAAGCTAGATGATCTCCAGTTTGTCAACAAATGCAAGAGAAAATTATTAAAATGTACCTTAACATAGACTAGAAGGGAGTTGCATATTTCTTCCTCTATAGTGCATAATATCATTAAACAATTCAAAGAATCAGAAGGAATTTCAGTGCGTAAAAGACAAGGATGCAAACTTGAGCAGAACGCCCGTGATCATCAATCCCTCGTATGGCACTGATGTAACCACACAGGCAAGGGATTACTTTGGCAAGCCTTTATCCAATACTACAATACAGAGTTACATTCACAACGTAGATCTTTTCTGCAAAAATGGACACTGTGTGCTTTTATCAGCAAGTCCAAAAGCCAGGGTCTGCCATTGTACGGGGCTGTGGCAAAGGCAATTTACACTTTTGTGATGACAGCAGTAATGGCACCGAATTAAGTTGACCAGACAAAACATGATTATCTCAAGTTCATACCGTCTGCAATGAAATAAAAGGTAAGAAACGCTGTGTTTTTATATGCATTTTCCACACTGCCAGATATATTTCTGATTTGGGGTTGTAACATGCTAATAAAATAAAATAGTATACTACACAAAAGATGCCTATGATCACACCCTATTCCTCCCTCCAGGGTTTTAAGGAGGACTGGCATAAAGTATTATGCATTATTGCCACCGACTGGACTGAATAAAAATTTAAAAAAATAAAAAATAAACGAGCAATCCCTTGCTAGAGCTTCTGACATAATTGCAGCGCTCTGCTAGTGTTTTCAGTCAATGTTTCAAGTTTTATAATATATTACTTACATATACACACATATATGGTCAACATCTTGCATCACAACATGTAACATGGACATTAAATGCTACATACCTGCGTAAGTACACAAACCACAATTTGCTCATTTGCCACACATACATTAATGACTAACCTCCATAACATCAGGAGGCAACCCCAGTAAAGATGTGTTTGACTTCTCTTGATCTTTCCGATAGCTGAAACAATTTCAATATTAAAGAATAAGGAATTATCATAATAATAAAAAAAAAAATAGTTTAATGACTTAAGATACATGGAACTCACTTTTGATTCTTAAGAGGTTTTGCTACCTCTGCAAATACTCTAACTTTGTCAATCATAATTTGGCGAGGTTTGGTTAGCAGCTCTACCAGTCTTACTACTTGCTAAAGTAAAGAAAAATACAAAAAAAAGAGAGTCATTAGCCGGACCATGATACAGACAGTCATGCACATGATGTAAATTGCAACACAAAGTAATATTAAAGCGAGACCCCATAATATTTTAAAACACTCCATAAAATTTTACATTACAGCTTTACATTGTACCTGATGGGAATCCATATCAACAAAGCAAAAGCATTTGGATCCTGGTGTCTTTCCCTTAACGAGCCGGACATTGCGTTCATCAAGGTACGCAAAGGGGTCCAGTGCCTTCAGAACTGTCTCCAGTGTAGTGGTGGGCAGTAGGTTTTTAATAATCATTGCTATAAACGGTACAAGATAAAAAAAAGAAGTATTACTTAAGTGAGGGATAATATTTGAGTCACTAGGCTTGCAATAGTTATCACACTCAAATTTGCAGCATTTTTAAGAGTGGGAGTTGTTGTTTTAAAGCCAGGTAAGTTCATTTGGCTATATACTGGCTAGTCCTCTTTTTAAGTGAGTATTGTGATAAGAGTGGGAGTAAACTGCCTTGTGGAAGTCACAATTTTGCAGTGTGCCTGGTTTGACTGCAAAAGGCAAACTGACATTTTACACTGCTTTGCTATTAAGTTAATGAACTACAGGATGCATATCATATAACATGTTTGAAGGGTCTGGTAACATGAGTATATTAACAACCGATATTAATGTGCTACATATTCGTCATTCATAGATACATATCACTGTCTATGCACTATCTACAAAGAACTGTCCATTTTCTGGTAGAGGATGGACTTTATCGTCACATAATGGACTGGTAAGTTTGGTGCTTCCTGAATGCCGTGGCTGTCCTGGCATAATGTGAACATATGAAATAAGTGATCCTAAAATTAAGCTATAAAAGACATGTTCTTTCGGACATGCTGCTACTCCTTTTCGTAACTTCTGTGGGCCGTTGATCTGCATAAAAAATTATTTTGTGTAAAGTGAAGCCTATTGTTAATGTTACTGTGCACTAGCAAAGTTTGTACCAGTCCCAGTTTATGTAGTAGGAAGTAAAAGGGGTACTGACAGCCTCCCTAAAACAATTCATTAACATAAAACATTTTAATTTATAATAATTATTGACAAAGACAAAATGATTATCTTGGCACAGGAGTATGTGTTAAGAGTAATGTACTGCTAAGACAAAATCTCACAAGAATTGCTGGACAATTTGATCCTTTCCATGACCAATCACTAACAGTTTGTTTTTAGTGTACAGTCTTACACCCTACTGAAGAGTCAATGTGTGGCACTCTCGTCCAGTTTGACATGCTTATCTTTTGTGTAATCAGAAATATTTCCTAGACTTTATTTGCTTTTCTGATAATCTTGTTTAAAGTTAATTTACATTTTTTTAAATCACTCATATAATGGGGACTACATTAAATCAATTTATCAATTACATGTTTTGTCTTTGCCTACATAGTGTGTCACAATAAATTACCCTGATGAAATATTAGAATGAAGCCCTACAATGTAATTCTATGTACATAATCTTTGACTGTCACAAACCAACAGGTACACTATAATCAGGAAGCGATGCTCACTTTTGCTCTCCTGTAATACCAGGTCAGAGTGGGGCTGGGTGGGATGACTGCCTTTCTGGTTGGCCAATTCCTCTACCATCTTCGGTTTCTCCTGCTGCTGCAGTTGCTTGTCGACCTGCTGCTGCCAGGCTTCAGGAGTCAGGTTTGAATTTCTCTGCCACCCAATCTGAGAGAGGGGCTCATTTTGAGGTTTGGCACAACCATCTGCTTTCGTCCCTGTGAGAATTGGCATGACTGGAAGTGGCAGCAGGCCATCCCGGGCAGTTGGCGTGGCCTTAGGTGGTGGGTCTTGACGTTGCTAGACAAAGAAAATGTGAAATGGAGGTATGTCACCCAACTTTCAAATAAAGATGTCATTATATAATTGCTGAATCTACTATGCACAAACTTAATCCCAACGCCACCAGGTACGTCTGCAAAATGAACAATACCTGTTCATTTTCACTTCTGCCAGGCCGAATATACTTCAGTAAAGCAGTATTGCTACCCACTTTCACAGATCCCTGAAAAAAAATAAACATAACAAATGACACTCCTTATTTGATACATTTCCTTACAAATGCATCAGGACAAAGTTTCTTCCACAATGCATTTGGTCAGACTGTTGGGAAGGTAATGAACAGTCATACCAGGAGGCCAATGCAAGTGTAACATGTATTGGGCTCCCTTTCATAAAGTCCAGTTCTTCCACCATTGAATAATGTGCGAGTGAAATTCCCACAATCAGCACATGCATGATGTAGGCAAAACAATGTTCAATCCACACCATTATCTGTCCCATAAGTGCTAGCACAGAAAAAGTTCACTTTTTTATAAAATAAAAAACACCAATGTCCACAAAAAATAATCTTACGAAAAGCTCTGGTTTGATTAGTTACAGCTGTAACAGTAAACTTGAGAGGGATATAGCAAGTTAACATACCTACAAAAATGAAAAAATAAACAAATAAAACTGCGGTAACAGTGGTAAACCTATTAGAGACTACTGACCAGAAGGTCCAATTTCCAGCACAGCCAACCGTCTACTACTATGCTCTTTGAACAAAGTCTGTAGGATTGTAAAAATCATCTCAATAAGTGCACCTCAACTCAATAAGTTGTGCATTTACCAGTAGTGTACAAAAACTTTGAAATGTATCTACATACCACACATTGCCACAGGATGAATGGCATTACCTAGCAGGTGTGGATTGAAGCACTGATGGAAAAGTTAGTATATGCTCTACAACGCTGGCATCTAAACCACTTTAACACCACAAGTGGTGTGAATCAGCTTTTACTAATTATAGCAAACAGGGAATTTGACTTCTTTATTCCCAATAAATAATAAACCCAAGCCTTAAGTTGCTAAAAACAGAAAAAGATGGAGGAAAAAAAAGCGCTTCCAAAACAAAAAAACAATACCTGGGCCAATTTTATGTGAAATTGTTAATACAACAAATAATTGATGCATAATTATTTGTTGTGTACCAAGCCGGTAAAAAAAAAAAAAAGTTGTAACCAACTAAAAAAAATACAGAAAAAGAAAACTAATCAAATCTACCCAATGAAGACCTGTTGTAATGCTTGAATACTACATATTCCTACAAACAACAGATGATAAATTTTGGGTGTAACGGTATCTGCCGTTTAACATCCATCTGATCGTCTTAACTTTAAGGTCAAGGGTCTTAACAGTTCTAGTAAATTATAACAGGTAATAAACATCTGCCTTTTAACTCCAGACACTGTGACCTAAACAGCTGGTCACCTCAACAACCAACCCAATGCTGTGGATCCACAAGTAAAAGTGAGAGTTTCAGAGTGGAAGTCCTTCGCATTATCCGTGTGTGTACGTACACGTGTGTAAATACCTTACCCATCGTGTGCTTGCTCACTCATTATGGACTAGACTCTGATGATGTGTTTAGAGACATTTTGTGCAAGTTAGTCAAATTATGCACAACTTATTTCTAACAAGCTGTATTGTGTCCATGAGTGTATGTGCTTTTACTATTGCACATAGCAATCCTTCAACTACCTGTATATTCTCTCTTGCTTACAAAATTGGAAATTTTTCATTTTGAAATATACCCTGAGTTTTATAAGCAGTATAGAGAAATTGGTTCACATTTATTTCCTGAGTTTTATCTGGCTGTTTATAATACTGTCAATCACTGTATATTTGGCTTCTGTCAAAAACCATAATAAAAAGAGAAGTGTTAAGGCTTTCCCCCATACAGGATCTAAACAGTAAATTACAGTATTCCCTGTAATTACTGTGAATTTCCTTTCCTTTCCTTTCCCTTTGCACTTGTATTTTCAGTATTTTGTAGGAATTTATATATTGTTTTGTATCCAGTTTTCTGGTAAAAAAAATAGCTTAACAATGACATTAACAGACTGTGACTTTGACTTTGTATAGTTACCATCCACTTCATTCAGCGTAATGCAGACATACAATAGCACATACCTGTAAATTGTCCATAAGTAAAGCCATAGATTACTCTGCAGTTGACCAAATCACATCTAAGATATTCTAGTTTTTAGGTAACTTCTAGCTAACACTGCCCTCAGTGTTACAATGTCTAACTATTTCTAGAGTTCCAGGCATCAGTGCATGAATATTGACTGAAAAGTCCCAGTCACTCAGAAGAACCTTTGCTATTTTTACCTTTTACATAAATAAAATTTGTTTAAGGACAAACTCATCTAAAATCAAGGTTTTGAATACACCGGTTTATATGCTAAACCACAAGGATAGAGCATCCCAGTCATACCAAGCTGGAGTCCTTTTTGAATAACTATTTCTAAAGGATGTACCAAGAAATATTAACACCCCTGAATGGTTTTAGGAGTATAATTTAGAAAAGATGAATGAAAGCATCTGGACACGAAGGCTTTAGTGGCAGTGCTTGTATCCATCATGCACAGCATTCCTTCCCCAAATAACTTTTGAAACACACATTGAAACACACCCATACCAACAAAATCTCAATTCATACAAGGGGTAGTCTGGGGAAAAAACAGGAGCAGTAAGCTAAAGCGAAGGATGTCAACAGCAGTATAAAGTAACTAAGATTCATTCACATCGTCTATGTAGCTCACTAAGCAAGAAAGAAAGGAATCAATGTTACGGCTGTAAAGAAGAAATCACCGATATGTTCTAAATCAACTTCCATTTCGACACAATGGAAACCATTTTTTTTTTTTTGCATTTCATCCCAATGAATCGACATAGGAATTAAGATCAGCATGGTTAAATAAGAAAAATCCACCATGGCAAGGAAAGATGGAATGAACAAATTCCATGTGGTAAAAGGCAATTGCTTGCTGAAAGTGAAAATACAAGATACAAGTTTGTTATGCTAATCAATTAGGTCTGACTGCTGAAACAATTTGCAGGACGGGTGAAGTGGTAGAATGCGAAAAGAATCCACAAGTTTTGTCAGCAGTGAGTTGGTATGGGTATTATGAAGAAACTGTTACAACGTCTGTAACATTGACAATGAAGTATGACTGGTGCCATATCACAGTGAAGAAAGGGCAGCAGAAGACAGGTTCGAACAGAAGACTTTCAGCTGCAATCGAGGAAGGAATTGGAAATGAATGGTACAACAATAGGTAGTAACAAAAGTAATTCCATCAGCAGGCAAAGTTTGGTGACTTCTTACTCTTACAGCAATGGTCACTGAATGCAGAAGAAATCCATACCAAGAATTTGCTGTATCCTCACCAGCACAAGTCCAAAGACAATGCAGCTTAGCTAATTAATTAACGAAATGAGAAAGCGGAGAGCAGATCATGTGTTCTGTTTGATGTTTCATGTATTCTGTATAAACTTACTGCGATGTACAATACAGTACAGTACAAGTTGCGCTCTTATTTCCACGTAATGTGTCTATTAAATCTTCGTATAACCAAAAGGGAAATGTCGATAAATCAAACAGATTTGTAAATGTGTCTTCATTTTTGACAGGTATTGATTTCCTATTTATGATCACTTGTGGAGGGTATGAAGGCGCTTTGAGTATTAAACAAAAAAACAAAACCAAAAAAATGATTTCCCCCTGCTGATATGCAACCCCGCCCTTGGCCCTGCCCCAGCCCAAGCCTTCTTCCATTGAAGACACAGCTGCTGTAGAGGGACAAGAATGGGCCACCTGGTTGGACTCCATGAAGTGGACAGCATCCTCGAGGTTTAAAAACTCCACATAGGCCGTATCGGAGCTGTAACCTGGGGACAGCATTTGAAATACAAATGGGTTTGTGTTAGTTAATTCCAGTCAACCATAAAAGAAAAGCAAACTTTTTTTCTCACGGTATAAATAAAAGCGACTTATACATAAACCTGATGTCCATTAGAATTCCACAAGTGCCTTTGTGTGCTAAATATTTAAATGCAGTAATGGTTGAATGGCTTTGTGGACTAGCACCAAGCCAGAGTTAAGTTTAGAGTGAGAATGTCTGAAGTACTGTAACATATCATGGGACAATACGGCTTTAAGCACTGAATGTTTGTATAGTTCAAGCAACATGGTTTGCTGAAGAAAACCACAAAAATCACCAAAACCATTATACAAAATTGAATAGAGTTTGAATGCTATTAACTAGCAAAACTGAATAAAATCAGTTTAGACAAGACAATGGCCATGGAAATTTCTGGCACTCTTAAGAAGATCAAGCACGATATATATTTTTTGAAAAACAAAAACCTTTAAGACAAAATGATTCCGTTCCAACAGGACCTTATTTTGGTCAAGATAAAGCAATAAGAAATGGTGTTTACATTTTTTTTTAAAAACCTGGAGAATTGACTAAATGAACAGCTGACAGCTCGACCAACAAGTCACACGTGACAACTTTACACCTAAATAACTACAGCTGATGCGTGGGTGTGTGATCACCATCTCCCAGTAGTGTATTAGAATGACAGACTACCTTAAGAAGGAAACTTCACATAGAAAACTATCAAAACTCCAGCACAAGAAAACAAAGGCTTGCTTAAAGAAGGAACTGTATCTGTATGATGTTCTAAAAGTGAGTATTCATTTCTGTCTAAAGGTGCAGAAAAAGGTACCAAGAAAGGACCACAAGCGCAAGTTTTGTGTAGCGAAAAGCGAAACGTTGCGAATGTTAACACAAGTTTCCAAATGAAACATCTCACCTGGAACAACATTTCTTATCTTCATGCCTTGCATTGGCACTCCATTACGAACTGCGAAGGCATCCAGTATCTATGAAAGAAAAGCAGTCTTACTACTATAATATTGTTTCATATTTTTAAAAAAAGTGAGGAAAAAAGAAAAAAATTCTTAGATGTGGAAGAATCTAGCCTACCTGCTGCATTGTAGCAGTTTTTGGAATTTCTGAGACAGCAATTGTATTTGAGATCTGATCCTGAACACCTGCACTCCTGTAATCCTGGTCCTTTGTTGCAGAATTCACATAATTAATATAATGCAATCTAAACACACTACTTAAGATTGTCACAAAAGACTACAGGAAGAGTATTGGTTTAGTACTCAAAAGGAACCTCTTCTTAAAAATAAATTAATGCTTTACACCTTTTGGCAACTTGCTGAAAATTGGGGAGAAAAAAAAACAAAAAACAAACCCAGAATAGACTGCTACACGAAAATATCTCCAGAACACATAACAGAAAGACCACAAGTTCATATCGACTCAATGAATGTAAGACAACTACGGTTACCACACTTCCTTAAAATACACACCAACACATTTTGTAACTACCTAGCTAGTTTTACAATAAGATTCTTTAATATGTGATACAGTTTATTTTAATGGCTGACAAATTCATCTTTTAAATTATTCTCCAAATGCTTAGGGTGCAAAGACAGGACTTGTGGAATTGGTCGCAAAATGGGAAGAAGCAAGGCAGAGAACATTCACGTTAAAGGTGGGGTGGTGGGTGAGATGTATCGTTATATGGACTTGGACGAATCAACAATGTCTCACGAGTACGCAAGGCAGAACTAGAAGTGTGGAGGTGAAGCCTAAAACCACCATTCACCAAAACAGATTAATGCCTTAGGATCTGATACATTTAATTGCAGTTAATTGAAGCTCACATCAGAAAGTTCTCCCCATACTTTATCATAAGACCTGTGCAACTTGACCTTTAAAACATTTGTAGTACTATCAATTTGCTGACAAACATTTTCACAATTAAATACTTAGAGCTTTTCTTTAGGTTCTAACTTTCACTGTTCAACAATCAGGTCATCTGATTTTAGCATGGTAGGACAATAACAAAAGGCCTAGTATAAAAATATTTGTTAGATACTTGTTTTTATATGCTTGTTATAACAAATATGCTTTAACAGGTGTATATTAATAAAGGCACTCTGAACTACATTAGATACATCCAGTTAAATTAATTTCAAACACACCCTGCCATTTAATCAGAAATGTGCATTTGTGCGGCCATGGTTCAAGTTACATTTTTATGGACATGCAAATAGTGATGCTTGGATTAAAAACTGCTTCATTAAATGTTCTTAAACAGTAGTTTAACACTGACACCATGAAACTGAAACTGTCCAAAGTCTGGCCCGCAGGCCAATCACGGTCCACTGTCAGATTTCAAACGGCCTACAGCTTCAAGTAATGTGTTATTTACGGCTCGCTAGTTCTGTCAGAATAAATAAACCATACAACTTTATAAATGTAATTCCTCTTTTTAACACATGATGACAGCACTATTCTAATACTATGCAGTTATTCTGTAAGAAAATGCTGAGTGGTCCGATTAACCGAAAACGACTGCATTTGTGTGAGCAAACATTTTTAGTCATGAACTTAAACAAGAACCGACTGAAGCCAAGGATGAGTGACTCCTACTGACCTCTTTACTACAACCTAGATCTCAGTATCACCCTTCTCATTAATGTAACGGGTTCCTGAACAGTAAAAATCCTAAAACTCACTAATGCACTTTGACTTATGGCACCTATTTTATTAAACTTTAATTTGATTATTATAACTGTTGATAGTTCATAGTTGAGTGTATTGTGTACATTTACATTTCATGGTAAGTGAACTTTTCTGTAGATGTGATACAAACTTAAGCTTCCTGAAAGATCTTGTAAAAGACAAGATCACTTTGCATTACTTATAACTCCTGTTTATAATGTTCATGGGGCAAAGATATTTATTAAATAATAATAAGAGATCAAATAAGAGATAAAAAAGAGACATAATAAGAAGAAGAAGAAGAAGAAAATTTTCTTACCCGAGATCCAGAAGAGGTTGGTCTTTCAAGCAGAGCTACTTTGGGTTCTTTAACATTCTTTTCAGGACCTTGCAAACTCTCAAGAACATAGTCATATTTCTGCCCCGAACTGGTCCTGTAATCAATGTCTCTGTAGTCCTGGTCTTGTTTTCCAGCTTTGTTAATCTGAGGCTCTCTTGGCCCAGGAATTAGGTTCCCCTTTTTCTGTTCCTCATCAAAAAGCATAGCCTTTCCCTTTACAGCTGCTTGATCAACCGAGAAAAGATTTGGTTTGTCCTCTCTTGTCCAAGGTTTACCATCATTGTTTCTGCTCAGAGGAGGATCCAGAGGCAACAGCTGTGGTTTCTGAATAGCACGTAGTGCATCTCCAATGGGGAAATTGGAAGGCACACTGTCCCATTTTTGGACAGTAGAGCCCTTTCTTTCCGGTCCAGAGAAGCCCAAGGCGTCACGATCTTTAAACTCCATGGTTTTCCATTCTGTTTCTTTGAACTGGGATGGACCACCCAAATCACCCTCCTTGTCAAGCAGAAATCGATCTTTCATAGGTACAGAAGAAGTTCTATTCATCATTGGTGAAAGAGAATCACGCACCGCAGTGTCACGCCTGCACCACTCTTCAGTGAGGGATTTACCATCTTCTCCTCTAAAACCTGAAGGATTGTCTATTTGTTCAGGAAACTCTCTGTCCCTTAGAGTTGGTTCTCCTAATTTAAGGGTGGGTTTTTCAGGACCTTGCCGATCTGGAGTTACAGCAGGTCTTCCTCTGACATTCATTGGAGTGCCATCACTATCTCCTAATATCTGTGGGGGTCGACCCCTAAAATCACCTTGAGATCCCATACGATTCCTAAAATCCGTATCAGACTCAAATCTTTCTCTAGGGTTCGGAGGAGGAGGGCCACGTCGCCTCTCCATGTCCATGTTTGACCTATCCTGTGGAGGCATGTTCATACTGAATCCATCAATGTCATTCATGCCCCTCTGTGACATCTGTAAATTGTCGTTTTTGTTCATTGACTCCATAGCCATTCGTCTTCTACCATCCATGGGTGACATGTTAAAACCAGGCAAGTCCCCTCGAAATCTGTCCCGCTCTCTCATGTCCACGCACTGATCTTCAGGTCCCCTCATATTCCTACCTTGCATGTCCCTGCCACCCATACCCATAGGAGGTCTGCCTTGCCCCATAAATTCAGCTGCATTTTGCCCCACCCCAAAAGGTCTTCTAAAATTCATGTTAAGTTCATTTCCAGGTCTGAAAAAGTCTCGTTCTCTGCCCCTTTCAAGACCCATGTTCCGTCCCATCATATCGGGCGGGCAGTCAAACCTCCTCATGTCCATTGGTGGCCTGTCATGAGGCCCTGCACCCATGTTCATTCCTTCACGCCCTCTGAAGCCTGGCATTGGTCCATTTCTTCCATTAAACATTTCCCCACGAGGGTCCCCACTGCAAAGAAATCATGTTTTGTGTGTGTGTGTTGACAAGTCTACCAAAATTTAAACGTGCACAAAAAAATGCACAGATAAAGAAGTCTTCGCTCACAAGAGAACAATTTAATTCTGTGGAACAAACAGCTTTAAAGCATTTAATTGCACATACCCTGCATTTAGTTTGAAGCCATTGTTAGTTTGAAAGACTGTCATGCTTTATAGCATGCCAAAAAAAATACAAAGAGAGATAGAAAAAGCTGGTCACAATTTTCACCAGTGTTTACATACATTTTGTCCACAAATTGTTGTATAATTATTCCAGAATTAAACTTACAAAACTAAATTCTGCTTTACACATGAGTTTTTTTTAAATAATAGCTTATTTCTTGTTCCAAAAAATTTAGATTTTTTTTTTCCTATCCACCTGAAACAAGTTTTCCAATGCTTTGTTTCTTTAGCATAGGTGCAGTAATCTGTCTAAAGTATGCACAGTCAGTCATAATGCTGCACATTTTTAACAGTTAACCTGCTGTTTTGCTAAACAGGTAAATATTTGAAAGACTTTACTCGTCTTAAATAGTAAAAAAAGAAATAATGTTGATGTGCGGTGGTCAGTATTGATATTGCGATGGGCTGGCATGAACTAATTAACGTATGGGAAACTTTGCTATCCTATGGGGTTTGGTACACAGCTGTATCCTTTGATAAAGATCAACATGTGAAGTACCATTATTGCTATACTCACACACCAGCCAAGCATAAACAGGATTTGATCAAATTAATAACCATAAGAATCCATTACTGTAAAAATACCAAAATTGATCATTTAGAAAACAGGTATTAAAAAACAATGTATGAATAAAAACATTTTTTAAGTTCTGTATTCATATGTTTCCAAGTCTTGCCACCTCTAAAAACAATAAAATAAGCATTTTGATAAATCTTACCGAAAGGGCATTCCACCACCTGGCCCAGATCTTGAACCATTCCACATGATGGTTCTCCCCAGTGTCTTACACCTCTTGTGTATGAAATATTTTTTACAGCACCTGTAAAATAGTAAATACTACTATTACTTTTAGATGCTTTATTTACAACTCACCAATCTTTTACTACGATAACACAACAATCAACAAAGCTTAGTGAATATTTTGCAACCAGGTAACACAGAAGTAGCTCAAATCAATATAACAATGCAAGTTAATATTACTATTATAATTTTTTTTTTCATTTCGGTATCAATGATTATTCACAACCCAGTCAACACACTGGGCCAATTTTGATTAATGAATTAACAAAACATGTATTTGGACAAGAAGTGGACATGTAAAATCCACACAGGGTGTCCAAAGTCAGGACCAAATGGTGACTCACTACAGCGATGAGGCAACCACTATGCCAGAAACGATTTTCAGTTGTCTAGCTACAAAGTAAAAACTTGCAATTGTGCCATGCCCAAAACAATCACATAATCAAGAGATGACCTGGTAAATAGGATGCATTTGACAATAATGAAAAAAAATCATGTTTCTCCTATGCATAATTAAATATGACCAGACAATGGACAGATTCTTGTTAAAATCAGCAATTAATTTGGTTTTGCTATAGATTTAACTATAGTATACACAACATTCTTATAAGCAGCTAAATGCAGGCACTGGTTCCCCTGTGATTTCATCAAGAAGGTTTGTAGTATACAACACAATATTTAGATAAACCACAGGTATTCTGAAGTCAAGTGCGTGTATAAGGAACTCTGACTTCAGTCATTATAGTACGTTTAGAAATAAGGATAAGCATTACAGGTAACACCCTTTCAGCGGTTAAGTACACGGCTGCTCCTATTGAGGTTGTTTAGTTTGTTGTTTGTTAAAGAAATTTGTGTCTAACACAAGACTGTTGTGTTAGAACCGATTACACCAAGGGATTTAAAAAAAATTATATTCTAACATACACAGAAATAGTCATAATGCTTCCACTGAAAAGCGACTACAGCCAACAGATGGTAATGAATGTGTACCTGGCGTTTCAAACCGATATCTGATTCGTTAATCATTATAAAATGTACATTAACCAGGGTGCCTTAAATCATTCTGTTAACTTCTTTTATGTAGCATAAGCTCACAGGGAATAATAAGGACACAATATATTATCTAGGAGATCGATTATATATTATCTAGGAGATTGATTTTATATATACATATATATATATTGATTATATCCAGGTCAATAAGGCTATTTTTGCACAATGTTTAATTTACTGTAAGTTTCATGTACAAGGTGAGGGAGAAAAGGTATTTTAATTCTTCTAAACACCCTAGATATATAGTGAACTTGACAAGAAAGAATAAAGCACAGGGTCTGAGAGTTTATCATTTTTACTTCACAATATTCTTATTAAGGTTTCATTAACACATAGATTAGTCTTGGGTTACATTAAGCAACGGCTTCTTTTAATTTTTGTTCTTTTTCGCTTAATCCTGGCCGGGAGCACAGGGCTCAAGGCAGGAACAAAACTAGACAGGGCTCCAAGCCATCCACCATTATTCTCAAACACACACTAACTCTAAAGTCACCGGTCGATTTATTAGGTACACCAGGTAAACGTATGCAAAGCTGGGATTCGAACCTTGGTCTCTGGAACAGTGAAAAGACGGTCTGCCCATGTAATCCTACACAGGTCTAAATAAGAATAATACGCTTATTTAAAACTGTGTCATTTACTAATTGTGTCACCCTTCAAGTTCATTTGTATTGT
This sequence comes from Parotocinclus haroldoi, assembly GCA_034779995.1. Lineage (NCBI taxonomy): Eukaryota > Metazoa > Chordata > Actinopteri > Siluriformes > Loricariidae > Parotocinclus > Parotocinclus haroldoi. Next base: position 1,138 of record JAUZST010000133.1, on the reverse strand, counting down.
GTACGCTCAATAGGTCTCAGCTCATTTAAGATTTTTTAAACAGATTCTTGACTGTGAAAGTAGCGGGCTAGCCATGCTAGACATTTAAAAATAAAAGGCAAAACCTAAGCTTGCTTAATAGATTGAAAACAACATTACCACCACACACTAGACTTCTGGAACACAGCGTTTTGGTAGAAGTCATTATGTCACGTAATTGTGTCTAGCGCAATTCAGTCAGAGCACGGAATCGTTCCTGTTAACTAAGTTAAGTCTCGTTGGCCAAATCCTGGTCGCTATATAATTCAGTTTAAACTGGAAAATTGACCGTTACAACGATTTTATAACGAGTATATACTACCGAACCTACGTTAACACAGCCAGCAATACACACAACAAGCTTTATTTATTCAAACACTCGTTTCAGTCCATCACAGATCACGTCTTCCATGTGTCAAACATGTGGGCGCGGATGCACCGGTTTTTATGCCTAAAAAAGGGAGCTTATAAACTCAAAATCTCATTTAATCAACATACACACATCCCGTTAGCTTAGCAACCCTACAATAGCAAGCTAGCTATAACATCATAGTCGCATTGGATTGCGTTAGCTTGGAGGCTAACCTGCACGCAATGGCCCTAAAAACCGACGCTTTAAAACGAGCACAGGTTTGTGTAAACTCTGCACAACAATAAACTTCCATACAACGTTGAAAATGTCGATTAGTCAAGTTAAACGGACCTACTATGTGCTGTTATCCTCCGTCTTCACCAACCAACATGAAAAAAAAACAAAAACGCGCAACATGAACGACACTGCACTTCCGGAGGGAGGGACTACCTTCAATCCTGTTCGGCTCCCTACTCGCTCCGCCTATCCACTCTACCTACGACTGCGCGTTCACGCGGAGTGCCCGCAACATTAAGAGCAGTGTCAGTGTAATTAGGGTAGAGGGGGAGTCAAGTTTTGGATTTAAAAATAATGAAAAATTTCCCCGCGCGCTTCGAACCGTCTCACCAGCCCAGCCGAGGTTCAGTATCCCTTACATTTTCAGAAATGTTACAAGAAATCTAAAATAATCACCTGTGAACCACTTACAAACTACAATTAGATGATCAGAATCTGATAGGCCTATCTTTGTTGACACTGAAATGCTGT
>JAUZST010000132.1:0-23119 GCA_034779995.1 Parotocinclus haroldoi | reverse complement strand
ATATATATATATATGAATTCACATTTCGATTAAGAGTAATTTTTTATAGTTATCTTAAATAATTAAATAAATAATCCGTCTCAAATAGTTATGCCTAGATTTAACATTTCATTAATTTCATGTTACTTAATATTACTTTCAATTAAAAAAGGTTACTGTTTTTGCTTAAAGTCATTTGATTTTAAGAGCGTGCTGCTTTACAAACGGCTGCTCATATTATGAAGTTTATTAAAAACGAGTTCACATATTTATTTGCTTACTGCAAAAAGTTGCACCACTGAACATTTGTAACATTTTGTTTAATCAAAGCTCGGTGTTCGAGAAACATTACTGTTACATTATATCAGACACGGGATTCTTTATTTATGTAGATAGGATTAAACATTTTTCCTTTGTTCTGCTCGCTCTTTCCCTCTCGATTTAACCTTGGACTTGATGTGCAGATTTTGGGGACGGTGACAGAATGTGATCAGCTTGTGAGGGAACTCCCGTTAACAGAACTGAATAGAAATGATGACCAAACAGCTGTGCATTGTCTTCATTTTTGTGTCTAGTGTCAGTGACTGTCGCTACTGTATGTAAATACATTAAAAAAACATTTAGCAACTTATGAATAAAAGAAACGATCTATATTGAATATTTATGGAATATTTATGTATGGATTAATTTTGTATACGCCATCGTTTGCATAAGACATGCTAGTAGTGTGTTCACACCAGCAAAAAAAAAGATACTTGAAGGCTAGTAAATTAGTTTGACAATAAATGTAGACCAGTACATAACTGGGCCACTATACTGGTTCAGAAACGCTTTGCCATGTTGGTTTTTTTTTAAGGCTGTTATGTTGTTTTGTTAAAACAGTTATACCATAATTGTACAGAGAGATGTCCGTTCATAATAAAGTTGATGACATTGTCTTGTGTGTTTTGACATTTTTAGGAAAATAAGTTCTGTCCGAACGTCAAACATCTTCGCGCACGATTCACAGAACATAATAAAAGAGATATGGCTTCTACACTTTTTTGACTCATTTGGCAACCCGTCAAACTCAAAACAGCGTCCTACATGACTGCTTTTGCCCAAACGTTTACTAAAATTAAGTAATACATTAATGACGTAATAAATACTCCAGCGATTTGATAGGGTTTTGTAACCTTTTTTTGTATAGCGTCTTTCTCAGGTTTTACCACTAGAGGGCACAAACACATCAAATATAAAGTGCGTTCTAACTAGCAAGAAACCCACGTATGATGCAACAAAGTTTAATTTTAAATCTTCGCATTGTGTTACTGCTACTAATAAGGACATTTTTTATTGTCACTTCAATATTAGACTAAAATGCCTCAACATTGTGCTTACGGAATAAATCATGACTGTTTCATTAACAGGCATCTTAAGGAGTTTTCTGAATGAGAGATGGTCCCGGACAAGGATAAGGGGGCAGGAATTAAGGCTCTGCAGCTCAACAGTAGCCCGAGTGTGTTTGGTAGAACTGACTTGGTTGTTCAATTCAGTTCATTTCAAATTTTTTAATATAGCGCTTTTTACAACAGAGCATTATCTCAAAGCAGCTTTACAATATTATATGATTTTAAAAGGCCAATCCCAAGTTCAGCAAGCCTAGGGCGACAGTGGAAAGGAAAAACTCCCTAAAACGGTAGGAAGAAACCTTGGGAGGAACCAAGACTCAACAGGGGACCCATCCTCCATGGGCGGCCTAGATGTTAATGAAACAAATACTAACTGTATATTAAATCATAGGAAAATAAGTTTAAAATAAATAACAAATTATGAACAACATTTAAATTAGTAATAGAAAAAAATAATTCAAATTATAAAACAAAATTGATTATGTGATGAGTCATTAAAGGGAGGTCCTTGAAGGCACCTACTGTCCAACTGATAATAATGAAATAAAATAAAATATTTAAAATAAGCATGGTCAACACTTCTTTGAACTGATTATCTCATATTAAGATTTGTCCAAAATTTACTGTTCCTTTCACTCATTTTCCTCACCTTTCCAGTGTGTACCATCTAGCTGTAAAGTGTCGTGCTCTCTCAAGTTCAGTTTGTTCGCGACTCGCATACCACTTCATGCTGCTTCTGTACCACAGTTTGAGAAACACAGTTCTACTGTATTATCTAAAGGACAAATCCAGTACAGATCAAGCACTGTTTGAGTGATGGATTATTCTCAGGACTGCAGTGCTGCTGGAGTTTGTAAACACTGTTCACGCACTGTCACTCTATCATATTGCTCCACCTTGTAGGTCAAAGACAGTAGCTCATCTGTTATTAATTAAAAAAAGAACTAATGTTTCTTTTTTATCGCTTTGTATTCATTTTAAAATATCCCCCAAACAAGGTGCATGTTATTCATTGCTGTCTGACCATTTCTGCTCAACTTAATTTCTGTATTCATATTCTGCAAAGGCCAACACGTTTACTAAGGATTGAAGCATTTTACTGTCAATAAACTGTAAAACCTGCTGGCTCACAATATTTATTCTCTCGTCTGACAGGGTTACATTACCAAAGCCAGCGTATGGAAAGGAATTTCAATTAATATTGTAGAACTTCACAGGTTCACATAGAAAAATGACCAACGTGAATTTGCTCCAGGGCACAATCAGATTCAATATAAAAGCGATATCCACATTAAGGTCTAAGGATTAAATAGTAGGAGAGAGTTACGTTTTGAGAAGAGGAGATGGATTAGCTTGATCCCTTCTCTATACCTGAGCTACACATAACTTATTTCATATTCCTGGGTGGTCCATACTGATATTCCCAGTGGCTATGTATAGGGTTTCCACAATATATTGAATGTACACAGAGAACCATCTACTGACAATGTCTCATTTGTAGTGTGCTGAAACAAGTTACAAACAATTCATCCTCAACTTTTTACCTATCCATGGGAAATCTTTTTAGTAAGCAGCATGAAAACGTGACCTGTCATGGGCTTCATGCTTGTCATTCCTACATGAAAGACCAGGTGTATAGTACTTCACATTTTGTAACTGATATTGTTCATGTCCATTGTGTGTAGATAACAATTTGCTCCTTTGACAATTTGTTGCATAACTGCTTTCAGACAGTGCTCTATTGTAGGAAAGCACTATATATACATTTAACTTTGAATGATGATGCTCAAGCTAAATTTGATAGAAAATCAGTAGACAGAGTAGAATATAGTAGTCTGCTTACCACAAAACTTGTTTGAATTTGAGCAGACTAGTGTCCCCAAATCTTCATATGCAAAGATCGTAAAAAACTAATAGATAGATAAAAAAGAGCTAGTAAAACAATTGTGGAAATTACAAGATCGATAGACACGCAGCACTGCAGAAAGTCCCTAATATTTTGTTGCATTCATGTGATACAATCACACTCAACTACACTGCTCACACAAATTAGGGGATATTTCATATCCTAATTTTTGTGAGTAGTATGCATTAATTATGAATAAGCCATCCACTTTAGACTGGCCTCTGGTAAATATGAATTACACCAAAGTGAATTTCTAGCACTAGTTTCTTACTTTAGATACTTTAGAAAAGCTAGTCCATATGATTCTCAGTCAAAACTCTCATAATACTCCAATCAGAGAGGAGATAATTAATCCAATCCACTTTTATTCTATCTAATAACACACCTGGAAATTTAGCTACAGTAGCAATGGATTGTGCTTTGGTTCCTTGTTACCTAATAGGAAGAGCGGAAATAAAAGTTTATGAGGTTATCAGTAGCAGCAGCTACAATGCCAGCATATGGTCAAAAAGTCATAATTAGCTATGATAGGATAGGGTGAAGCTTACTCCAGAAATATTGTTCCTTGTTCCATGTGTTGTTAAAGTTTCATATAGCCTTAGTTCATGGAGTAGCTTTCGTGTGATGACAGTATTCAATGTGTCCAAGAACCAATTACCTTTTGGGAAGTTTGTACAATTCAATTTCAAACCATGTTTTGACATCAGGAAATGTGAAATACAGAACAAGAGGATATTATAGTTTCTCCAGTTTTAGTTGTTTAATAAATGTAACCAAAACCAAATACTGAAGAAGCTCTGAATCCTATCCAAGCATTATACTGAAGCCAGAACTTGTTAAAGTTTAGCTCTACCCACAGTTTTTTTTCCTTGCAAGAGATTTTTCCTGATTATCTCTTTAGTCTTAATGGAAAATCAAATAAACTGATCATCACCCGAAACCAAATACAGAAGAGACATGATGCAAAAGCGCAGCCAAAATAAATAAGGTCTGGCAGACAAACCAGCACGTAACTTACACAAAACAATTCTTATATTAGGGAAAATAAGTACATGGTCTAGGAATGCTATCAAAATCCAGACACAATGTAAAAATGATAGTGGTCTATCAGTAATAACTAAGCACATTTACATCTTAGGAACTATTCTTATTATGAATGTTGTTTATGTCCAATCAGACAGTTGTTTTTGAACATATAATGAGGTTCATATCTCTTTCAGCAGTCTGACCTTGACATGAACTGCCAGTGGCTGCACATGGTGGAGGAACCCACATGTTTGAGATATCAAAGAAAAACTGGTGAAACATCTGGTCTTCTATTTGGAAATAGCACAGTAAGAGAGGGGTGGGGGTAAGACATGCTAAAAAAAATACATTTCAAGTGGATAACCACAACACACTATTTTGGCTGCCAATACTTTCCAGTGATTGATAAACCAGCAGTGATCAGTATTTGGAATCATCAGCTGAGGTCCTGTTAGAGCAATCATTAGCTACCATATTTCAGTGATTTGAGATGTAGCTCATAAAGCAGAGCATAATGGCTCATGCTCCACTGTCTTGTCACTGAAAATTACATTAAAATAGACAATGGTGGGAAAGCATTAGTTAGAGCTGGTTCTGCCTAAAGAGGGACATGGGCAGATGTTAAGGATAACCAGCAGGGGGTTCCATAACCACTACTAGATTATTAGAGTACCATAACAACTTGGCGCAAAAAGAAGTGGCCAATCTTTCACTGTACTCCAAAATTAAAATCCCTCAATTGCTAGAAAATATTTTTTAGATTTGTACACTTGTAACCATTTATCCGTGATACTTGCATGTGAAGATATGCAGGTTTGATGTTGGCATGTTGGTGAAGGGAAACTGTAATGCACATGATCATAGTATTTGGCTTTTGCTTTCATGACATATGCAGTTATTTAACATTTGCGAGGTCAGGGAAATGGTAGGGAACCACAATGCTAAAGCAGTTGGCCTCATATGTGTAACTGTTCTACATATAGTGTAAATAGAAAGTCAGATTTTATTATCCATATCTTAATATTTTTAAGATTTCTTTCTAAATTTCCTTTATAGATAAACCTTCACAAATGATCTTTTATCTGGTCTAAAAATACAAAATAGTAATTGTGTTATCAACACAAAGTTGACAGTGAAAATACCAGGGAAAATTTGAGAATAAAATACCTCAATGCCTTGTCACTAGCAGCTTAAAACCAGTGAGACTAATCAGTATGGAGCAGTTACTGACTGATACAACTCGCCAGAGGAATAATGAACAGGTGTTTGATTAGACAGTGTGTGCCAAGTTCCATGGCTCTTGCACTCTTGAGAGGAGTTCCTTTCCATTTAGCTGCCATCCATTTCATCCGGCATATCGAAGTCCACAAACTTAAGAATACACAAGAACATTCTGTAACGTTACTAAGGTCTCATTTAGCCTTGATGACACTTCTTTACACTTCTGTGAAGGGGAAATAAAATGTCAGATTAAAAAATTATGTTATGTTCAAAAAAGAAATCACCCTATCACCTGATAATGAGGCCAAAGAAAAGATTGCCACTATAAAAGCTGACAGGAACATTCATTTGCTGGAGACAAGTGTGAGACCTGTGCCAATAATGTGAATATATTGAAAGTGCAGATGAAATCATGTTCAATTTACTAGTGTTTTGTGGTGGCCAATTCCCCACCAATTCCTTACAATCTGGTTACTTTTAACCTCAAGGGTTAACTATTTTAATCTATTAACTGCCAATTTTTTCTGAACATTTTTTACTTTATTTCTGTCTGCCTACATCCCATCCCATCCCATCAGTAGGTGAGTTAAGGCACCCGATACACAAATGGGGATCATGGTCAGTAGTCCGTGTGAATGCTGGGTCAATGTATAGTTGTGGTGCCCAGTAAAACCAACTTTTTTATTTTGATTTAAATATTAAATTAGAATCTATAAGCAATTGAAAACAGTAATGGGGAGAATATTTAAATACTAAGGTTAAATACCATACTTGGTTTTAATAAAAGTGTCCAGCTGCTAATACAGCACAATTTCCATGTTGAACTACTGTAAACTGGCTCGTGTTGGCTTAGCTAACTATGGTCTAGAATGGCTGGCATTGTCTTGCTGGCCAGCATAAGGTCTGCTGGAATTCTGTTTGGGTGCCATGATACTATATCAACATATTTACCATACTAACATGTCATGCTGGAGATCATAATTCTTAATAAGATAACATCACATGCTGGTAACCAACATACCAACCATTCCATTCTCTTGTCCGGGTCAGCCTACCACTGTCTAAAACACAAAACCAACCAAGCCGGTGTTTTCTGTGAACTAAGCAGGCTTAGCATGGTGGTATTATTGCGCTGTCAACTTTCCTGTTTATGTTACCAACACTTCATGCCAGGTGGCAGACATTAGCTTGTATATTTAATCGGACCTAACTAAAACTCAACAAATTAGGAATTTTAAATACAGGCAAAAACTGTTCCTGACATTAAATGCCATTGTAATTGCTGCTGCTGCTGAATATTGATGCACAGATTTCAATTCACAATGGAGCTTTGCAGTTGTACACCTATGGCTACGATAGACTGGTGTCGTATAAATCTGCCTGTACACAGTGTTTTTTGGGTGAGGCTCGACACCCTCCCTCAAGATCGTAACTAGGACAGTCAGGGCCAAAATAATATGCCTTTTCGCTACTCTGTGTTGTGTTAAACTCAGAATTTCATCCAAAATAGAAGTATAGAAAGTATCACAAAATGTACAATTCCTTTTAATTCAATATATTTTGTATGACTGGGCAGATCTAAAACCAATATATATATGCTGATAAGATGTATTAGATGATGAAGATGTACCCTATTGGGCCATCACCAGCCTGGGTAAGAGATGAGATATGATAGGAAAGTACAACATATGCTACGGCATCTGTACACAGATTCTGCACACTGGTAGGCTGCTAAATCTGGTGTCCCAGCTAGTCCCATGATTGGTGATAAATCTGGCAACCAGGCAGGTCAAGTAAGTGTTGCAATCTAACAGCGACATTGCTGGGAAACCCTTGCTGTGTGTGTGTGTGTGTGTGTGAGCATTATACTGTGCTGGAAAATGCCAGTTGGAAGCCCTACAATAAAAAGCAATACGTTGCCACAGTCCTGTACATATTGCTGAGTTGTTAGTGCCTCTTCACATGAGCAGTGAAGGTGCCACCTGTGTCTGGATGGTAGGCAACAAAACCGTGGGAGCTGCTTGTGCTTGTCAGCAGATCGAATGATCCTTTTTACTGGTGGCCTGTCTGAACAGTTCAGACCCTGTTTGCTGTATGTGCATGCTCTTGCCAAACTACTCCCAACATATAACGTCTAGGTCAGAATATCATAGATTGCCAGAAATCCATTGACACAATCATCCTGCTTCTCTTAATCCCAATGATGTTCCTAATGATCTAGTTAATCATATTATAACTGTACACTCTGTTAAGTGAAACAGAAAAGAGATTGACTGAGCATATGCATTCATGGTTTGTCTTGCTCCTTGCTGTCTGTAGATTTCTCTGTGTGGTTGCAAGAGCTTACAATCTTTCCCTTTCTCCTCTCCATGCATAAATCTTTGTCCCACACTGTAGAAGCCAAGATAAACATGGAGTTCTGACAACTCAGCAGCAAGAATCGTGAGTGGAGCTTTGTTTATGACCATGACTATTATTTGGGTCGAAAATGAACTGATCTCCTTGTTTTTGCATCACCCAATAAAATGTGGATGTGCATGCAGGTGTTTTAAGAACTACTTTAGATAATTATGTCCCTAGTCATTTTGATACATTTTAAATAGTAATAATAATTTGCTAAGCTTTTAAGACTACTAAGCATTTCCTTAATTACAGTGGGTGCGGAAAGTATTCAGACCCCTTTAATTTTTTCACTCTTCGTTTCCTTGCAACCATTTGCTAAAATCAAAAAAGTTCTTTTTATTTCTCATTAATGTACACTCAGCACCCCATCTTGACAGAAAAAAGACACATAGATTTTTTATTAAAAGAGAAAAACTGAAATATCACATGGTCAGTATTCAGACCCTTTGCTGTGACACTCATATTTAACTTACAAGCTGTCCATTTCTTCTTATTCTTCTTGAGATGGTTCTACTCCTTCATTGGAGTCCAGCTGTGTTTAATTGAACTGATTGGACTAGATTAGGAAAGGCAAACACCTGTCTATATAAGACCTCACAGCTTGATATGAGCTCAAAGGAACCGCCCAAACAGCTCAGAGACAGAATTGTGGCAAAGTACAGATCTGGCCAAGGTTACAAAGAATTCTGCAGCACTCAAGGTTTCTAAGAGCACAGTGGCCTCCATAATCCTTAAATGGAAGAAGTTTGGGATGACCAGAACTCTAGGCCTGGCCATCCAGCCAAACTGAGCAATCGTGAGAGAAGAAACTTGGTGAGAGAGGTAAAGAAGAACCCACTGTGAACAAGAAGCCACTGAACACTGTGGCTAAGCTCCAGAGATGCAGTAGGGAGATGGGAGAAAGTTCCACAAAGTTAACTATTACAGCCCCCCACCAGTCGGTGGAAGCTTATCCTCAGTGCAAGACATATGACCACAGAGTTTGCTAAAAACAGATGAAAGACTCCCAGACTATGAGAAATAAGATTCTCTGGTCTAATGAGATGAAGACTGAACTTTTTTGGTGTTAATTCTAAGTGGTATGTGTGGAGAAAACCAGGCACTGCTCATCACCTGCCCTATACAATCCCACCAGTGAAACATGGTGGTGGCAGCATCATGCTCTGAGGGTGTTTTTCAGCTACAGGGACAGGACAACTGGTTGCAATTGAAGGAAAGATTAATGCCGACATATTCTGGAAGAAAACCTCTTCCAGAGTGTTCCGGACCTCAGACTGGGCCGAAGGAACAACTTGTTGTATAATTCCCAAGAAGACTCATGGCTGTACTAGCTCAAAAGGGTGCTTCTACTAAATACTAAGGAAATGTATTTTCTGAATACCCTGTAACATTTCAGTTCTTCTTTTTTTTTAATACATTTGCAAAAACGTTTTCTGTGTTGAGTCTACATTAATGAGAAATAAAATGAACATTTTTGATTTGAGCAAATAGCAGAAACAGAGTGATACATTTAAAGGGGTCTCAATACTTTCTGTACTCACTGTACATTCATTTTCTTGATGCTTTCAGATGCATGAACCAACTCACACAAAGTTATAGTGCTTTGGTAGACTTGATGTTCAATCAAGAGATGACTAACTAAAGAGACTAACTAACTACCGTTCTTCAGAGATAAGCATTAACCAATTTACTAAGTAATGTTTTAAATAATTATTACTTGTAAGAGTATTTTATTTATGGCAGAAAATGTTGGATGACAGAGAAGAAGTAAGGACAGCGACATTTAACAAAGACGGCAGTGGAGATCAGAACCTAAAAGTCTTGAAAGTGAATTAAAAATGAGTTAACAAAATAGACACCACCAGCCTCACAATCTATGGCATTAGACGTAATTACTGGAGGTGGCTCGACTTTGAAAAGATCGAAAGAGATGACAATCTGAGAATTGAAACTGGTTTGCCATTAATGCCAGCTAACTCATTTTACCATCAGCAAACTAACCACCATGCAGAATAAGACACTTTAGACAAACTACAAGTGTCAGCTGTTCACAACAAGTTTAAACCAGCCAAGGGAACATCACAAAACCACACTTCAGTGGAATTATTCAGCAAAAATCCACCTTTCATAAAGAAAAGCATCAGATGGCAAGACATAAATGCTGTCACCAATTACATCACCAAAGATAATACAACACCACAAAAATCTGGTCATTCAAATTAACTGCTAATCCTAGTTTTTCCACTCATTTTCCTAATATTTTCATTTTTTTTAGAGTAATTGGGTGGAAATGCATACCAGCATTATGTTTACAAAAAGGTCTATAAAGAGAAGTGCACCCTACCTACAGTGAATCATGAATGGGGAGCCATAATGTTGATTCTTTTCTGTTTCTGGAGTTGCAGGCATTAAAAGCATTACAGGTACGATGAAAGAGAGTACTCTCAGTATTTTAGAGTGAAAGGTTCTCCTGAATCCAAGAAAACTGTTTGAGTCAAACAAAAAGGGACCTACTGAAGGATAATGACCCAAAGCACACCTTCTAAAGTACTAAATTGACTGTATTAAATCTTTGGTGAAAGCTAAAATCTACTATTGAGAAAAGGAATACAGCAAACACAGAACAGTGGAAGAGAAAAGAAACTACCAACATACAGGTGAAAGAAGTTCACAAATAACTACAAAATGTTGTGAAACCAAGTATTTGAAAACTGTCTTTAATCTTGTATATGACATGTCGTATACTATGTTCACTGCATTATTTATACTGCTTACATAAATTAGGGGGTATTTATTTTAGACATGGGTCTGATCTGATTCTATATTGTATCTGATTCCTTATTGATAGTGACATCAGGTGGCGCGTTAGCCGGGGCAGTCACTTAATGTGAACAAAGCTTTACATGGCTTAATGTTTAAAAAAATAAGGACATAGTAAATCAAAACTTCTCTCAGATTCTGATGTTGAAAAGTAATCTCTGCTACTGAAATGATGAACCTCTGATCCAAAAGAACAACTTTTTTCTTCCTAAAAACGTATTTTACTTATTTTTGTCATTCACCAGTAAAGATTACTTAGTACCTAGTAACAAAGAAGTTTGTTGTTCCTAGGTCACTAAAACATTAAGCAACTTTAAACTTTCTAAAATGCAAACAATACCCAACCCTACACAGTACCAACAATAATAATCATAGTATCATTAATGAAAAAAACCCTGTATCAGAATGTGTATCAGTAATGACAGTTATGCCCTGGAATCTGATCAGAACAGAAAAACGTGGATCGACTACTAATTTTACCTTAATGTTTTCTTTATTTAATGTTGTACCAGCATCAATGACTATATACAATCGGAGCAAGATTGCATTGCATTGATACTAGTCAGACACATTCATACTGGACCTTGAGCAACCAATTAACCTAACACCTCTTTTAAATGTGAGAGGAAGCTAGAGTACCCAGGGTAAACTCATGCAGACACAAAGAGGAGTCTAAACGCGCGCGCACACACACACACACACACACACACACACACACACACACACACACACACACACACGCATACATACACATACATGCATACATACACATACATACATACATACACATACACACACATACACACACACACATCCATACATACACACACATACACACACATCCATACATACACATACACACGCACACACACACATCCATACATACACATACACACGCACATACACACGCACACACACACGCACACACACACGCACACACACACGCACACACACACGCACACACACACACACACACACATACACACACACATACACACACACATACATACACACACACACACACACACACACATACCGCACCAGTAATGATTTTCTGTTGATGATATTTCAATCAACTCTGCTTTAACTTTACCATAGAAAAACATGCTAAGGAAATGAACCTATAATGACATCATAAGTAATTTTATTGCTCTTAATATTAAGGGTTATTTCAATATTTTAGGGGGGGGGGGTGAAGAAAGACTTAAAATATCCCATAAAAAAATATCCCTTTTTCCCATTTTTGTGTGTAGTGTGCTTAGGATGAGATGTCACCAAATATATAATACACATTATATAATATATATAACAAAAAAAATTGAAATGTCACGGTTTGCTACCCAAATCTCTGAAGTGGCAATGGCATGGAATAGTCAAACAACTTAGTACTGCCGGAATGGTTTGGCTTTTACATCCATTAAGTAAAACTGTGGCAGGTCAATGGGGTGTCTCTGAAGTGCAATGGAGCCAAAACCTCAGTTTTCCTGCTGGGCTCTCACATTCCTCTTCCACATAAAGTCTTTCCTGAACCTTGTCCAGTAAACTTAAGATATTGAGATGTTGAATGAGATGGCTGAACCCCAAAGCAAAATCAAAATAACATTTTTTGCCAGTATAATAAAACTGGTATGTCACCTCTAAAAGATTAAGTAGGTGTTCGAGCAGGTGTGGCACTCAACTGAGTAATATGTCATAGTGAATAATTTGATTATAGCATAAATGCAGAAACACAGAAACAAAATATTTCTTAAGGAAAGTTTGCATGTTGGCCTGACAAACTAACTATAATAAGCCTTATCCAAATAAGAACTCTGGTGAACAAAGTTATAGTCTGGTTAAAGAAACACTTCATAGCACTCAAGAAGGTTACTGAATCTGGCACTGGTTCCATCTTATGAGCATGTAGTTTCAAATGGATTACCAGGATACATAACATTACTGAATCTATTACTGTCTATGTTTATCCTATACACAAAAATGTGAATTGTCTTAAATGGAAAACAGAAGCCAATTTACTATTATGGGAGAAGAAGAAAAGACCTTCTACGTATATCACTTTTTAAAGAGAAGTGTCTGTGGCATGTTTAATTGCTTGTTTTCGCTTACAAAAAATAAAGGTCTTTCTCTTCTTCTGTCTGCTGCGAGACTTTACTCGTTTCAAAAACCCACTTTGTTCAGTAAGAAAAAGGAACTTGGGAGGACAGTGACAGTTCATTGGGAGTTGAGAGTTGAGGCTTTATAGCATGATAGGAATGGTGCCTCTTAAGCCTTTTAAAATATTAATAGACACTGGAAGCAACTGAATAGTTCTTGCATTACTTTACATGTCAAAGGTAATTTCTTTATAGTAACAACAACCCCTGTTTCATTCTTGACATTTGGACACAATTCTGAGAATTTCATATTGAAGACAGCTGGCAATACAAGCACATTTAGGCTTGAAACTGGGGGCAAATACTGTAACATGACCACCCAGTAAATGTTTTGCACGCACAGCTCCCTAAATCATACTTAACCCAACCAAATCTCATCTCAGAACTTGTGCAAACATAAAATTCATAAGTAAGGAACTATGCAGAAAGGAACACAACATTAACAGCAGTTGTTCATTACCCACTTGAGTGATATCTTTTAACACAGCTGTACAGGGTTACATTAGCTCTTAACATGGGATTACTATCGATGAGAAGGCCAGTAACATGTTGTTTGTTTACATGTAGCTTAGAAAATAAAGTGATCAAAGTTTTTGCCATCTTTATGAATCACCATCAATTGCAACTGGTCTTTCCTAAATTCATTCAAAGTAAAATAACTAATGTATGCTACTGGGCCTTTCTATAGCAAACTATTTCATGCCCAACAAACAGTCTTGCAGTACATAATGTTTCAAGGAAAGCCATTTGTATTATGTTGTTCAACATAATGAAAACATTATTCAACTATTTCCCATTTATTTTTTTCACATTTTTCTGTGCCAGTTACAATCCTGTGCAAATGCCTGTTAATTAAAACTCTCCAACAGTAATTTTCAGTGTCAATTAGTCTTATTTAATACTTTATTAGTTTTAAAGCTAGTCTCTGAGGTCCTGTATAACAAATATCTATTCATTACTGGCCAAGAGAAGATCAACACTGACACTGACCCCTTGATATGTTTGTAAATAAATAGAAAACATAGAAAGTGTTGACATTTGTTTGCATGTTTGCAATCAAAAGATGATAGTATTTGTGAAGTTACAATGTTTTAAACACCTCTATAAAAATAAATCTGACTTTGACCAAGATCCATTGAAACTATTTAGCAGACACCATGGATAATGCTGCAGCCAGCTAGCAATATCTTGGGTGGTTCCTGTGGTGTCCAACTCAGTTGCTTACAATGCAGTCATAAATACTCCTATAGCTATACACCCATCCTTTCCTCTTGCCACAGTTGTAGTGCCATAATAACAACTTAGCATTGCCACAGCAACCACTTGAAATACCACTGCAATTACCTAGCAGGACCTTAGCAACCATTTGGAATATCCTAGCAAACACATAGCAACATCCTATATACAAACCAGTAAGCAACCACCATGTACACCACTGCAACCATCTAGCAGCACACTAACAACCAAGTGGGATACCATAGCAACCAACTCTAAACACCATAGCAACACCCTAGCAACCCTGACATACTACAACAACCACCTACTAATCACCTGGGACACCATAGCAATCACATAGATGCAGCCAGCAACCAATTGAAATACTACAACAAAATAGCAATCCTCTAGTGACCACCTAAAAAGCCACTTAAATTTTTTAAACTTGTAATACCATAGCGAGCATCTAATTTTACCCCAACAATTGCTTAGAATAACATACCAACCATCTACCAACTCGTCCATACCTATCCCAGAGAAAAAGTACATTCTTTCTTTATGACTGAGTTTCAAGAACCACTACAGTTCCTTTATGAAATGCAGCAACTCTAGTATTACCTCTCATTTTTACCCTTCATACATTTTCTTATTTTAATTATTCTTCTTCCACACACTTATCCAAAACAGCTTGAAAGGCTTACTTCACAGACACCATTCCATACTCGCTATGTGAACTAGCTAATATGTATTTTGGAATCAATTACATTTTTGCAGCATTAGCGCAAAGCTTGGTACCAGCCTGCCCCAAGTGGATTGTGGAGCAACCACCTACCAATACCCTAGCAACCACATAGGATACAATGGCACCCACCAAGCACACCAAGTAGCCAACTGAGAAACCATGTAAACTGCCAAGCAATGCATTAGCAGCCACGAGGGCATGACTACAACCACCTATCAACTGTTTGGAATACCACAGAAACCACCTAGATGCTCAATCATAAATAACCCCTAAATTAATGCCCATTGTTTCTTCTTGATACAGTAGTCGTATTGTTATAGTTCCTGTTTTATTGTTATAGTTCCTATTTTAAGTCTAGTTTATTTTGCTGAGATCATTCCAAAACTATTGTGCATTCATATTTTAAAACATTTAACATTATGCATATATAAATACATTTAATTATCTTTATTTGCACTCAGTAGAGAACATTATAGCAGGCTGAATTTATTGTGTTCAGAAACCATGTGTTTTTGTCCTTGTTGGTTCATTTGCCAAATCGCTGATTTGTTCTGGTGTTTGTAATAAAAACAACACCCTTTTATTTAGATGCAAACCTAGGTAATATATATTTTGTCTTTTATGAATATATATACACAAGAAGAAATGCTTTTATTAATGTAGCCCAGGACATCTCAAGTTAATTAAAATAAGATTCATGTGGTGGTTGGTGTCAGGCATGTATAGACTCAATGTTATATGAGAGACTGTTTTAAAGATACATTTCATGGCATAAATAATAATACATAAATACATTACTAAATGTAAATACAGCTTATCACTGACATTCAGTACTTGCAGCTGACATGCTATCTAACTATATAGCATAACGAACATATAATTGATTGAATGTCAATGAAATTTCATATAATTTGGAAGAGGTGAAGAGCATTAATTTTTTTTGCTTGCTTCCATGGGTAAGTAAATACAACATGCAAATATCTGTATTGACCCCCGTGTAGTGCCATCTTCAAAGTAGAGATTTACTCAAACAAATTGCTGTTGTGTTGTGGTCTTAAGATCGCTGATTTCTAAATTGCCTAAAATGTCTACGATTTTGCTTTGCTTCATGATCAAACATATAAATGCGCAAATCCCAATAATAACTGGTTGTATCGACTTCTGTATTAATCAATCAATGTACAATTTGTTCAAAGCATCTGTGGAATTTTTAGTTAGATCTGATCAGCCATAGGAAATTTGGAATGGCAATTTGGAATTATAAATTGATTGAAGTGTTCTAAATTCTCAAAAAGTTAGTATACTTAGTAACGCTGTAAAGGGGTCCAGCCATATATGACTAGGAATGCCATGGATAAATTAGTGATTCATCACACTAGAAGGAATGCACCACAACTGTTTTCAGTTTTCTGTCATAAACAGTGATTTTAAATTCTAGATTTTATCAACATATATATGCAATATATATATAGAGAGAGAAATATCCTGTTCACAACGAGGGTCTTTAGTCAGCATAGTTTTTCTCAGTGTATAATTAAAAAACATAGTAAAGTGTGATGAGGCAAAACGCTGACAAGTTTACCTACAAATGTAGCAATGTAGCTGCAGAGTTATCCTGACCATGTTTGTTGCTCCTTTGTTGCGGTGCTGTTGTAAGCTGAGGTCCTGCTAGCCAATTCAAGAGCCAACTAATTCGGGACTGCTAGAAGCTAATTAATTCAGTGATCTTAATGTTTCCTCCCATAACAACCAACCACACCCTCATCTGCTGCAGGTTTAATTAACAATTCCAGAGTTACCAAACAGAAAATAAATTTAAAAAATAGTCACAAAAATGTCACAAGCAGGACTATGAGTAGCCCAAGCCAGAAGCAGTGAGCTCATGTTGTTCTTCTTTGTAATACATGTGGTAAAGAATACACAATCTAAGCATGCTAATTGCATGGCTGTATTGTGTATGGATTGTGTATTGTTACCACATGGACAGTCATTCAGCTCTATGACAGAGCTTATAGTGCTTACACTAGCTGAACTGAGATTTTCTTGATAATATATATATATAATAATGTAAGCATAAAAATATACATACAGTATATGCTGTAGACATGTATAGTGGGAATTAATATAGTAAAAATAAAGAGACCCATTTATTCACAAAAATCTTAATGATTTAGCATAATTATACTTCTTCCTTTCAAGAACCAATTAGGAAACTAAATACCATGCATTCCAGTGCATCTACAACTTAAAAGTACTTGTTTTAAATGCTTTCTGGACATGCATGGAAATATAGGACACTGCAGCATTGCAGATATGCACATTTCAAATTTCTATATGATTAGCCTCTTTCTGAGGTTAACATAGAGTTTGTTTTTAAATTCAGGTTATCCTTGGAACAAGACTGGAAGGGTTGAGCAGCTAATTTCACACAAATTAAGAACAGATGCTATACCTTCACTGGCAGTCACAGTCTGGGGAGCTTTCGTAGGTGCAAGATCAGTGCAGGAGCTCAGGTCAGAGGAAATGCTGGAGCTTCCTTTACCTGTGTGTGGCCAAACAAAATGCAACATGTTTCATCACTTTATATGCCTGTTCATTTAAATGACAGAACAAGAATTTCTAGTACTACATCAAGGTTTATAAGGATGCTGTATGACCTTAGCAGGCTGTATGTCAGAGTTAGGACTGAATGCATGCATTTAAATCCAATATTTTTTGAATCAACAATGTAAAGTTAATGAGACCTCCAAGTTTTGTTGGTCAGTTATTTTAGAAAATATTTAAAACTGCCATGCAGATTAATTATTTCTACAGCTAAGGTTTGTGGTTTTCACAATTAAAAATTATGGGGCCAGCTCATCAGGAATGCTGAGGAGATGAGCTTAAACTCCTTCAGTTTATTCTTGCCTATAAAAGAGTAACCTGCATTCAGCTCAGAAACACATAAAAGCCTTTTTTATTTATTACTGTCATGTTGTAGTTATTGGCCACCACAGAACAAACAGAACCTTTCACAAAAATGTTCTGTATGCCTCAGTACTTGAAGCATTTTACAGTACTTTTCTTTCCCTGATTGTCCTAGTCATGGTCACACTGCGGTCTGATACTTATTTTGTAAAGCACAGGGTGCATGAGTAAGCATGCCCTGGCCACTGTTGCAGCTCCCCTGACTGGCCTCCTCTTCATTGACAACAGCCAATAGTGTCTTTATGTGATGCCAGAGCAGCTAGAACTCAAACTGCAGTCAATGAGGTGCTAGACTGGCATATTATAATGCTCTGTCACCTGAGTGATGCACCTGAATTTACGTCTGTTAATTAATTTATAAAATGATCTCAAATATTGTAACAGTAATACAACAATTTTTAGACAATTTTTCAAGACTTGCATTGAAAATCAGGCAATACACACAAGCACATAACAGTGAACAGTGTTCTCATATGAGAATGCAGAAGATTATTTACAAAGATATGCATGCTCGCGCACTCACGCGCGCACTCACACCAATCCATCATAGGGACAGTGCTTACCACTGTGCCACTCTTCTTAAGGTGACATGCTGTATATTCATAAGTCAACCAGCAGGCAAGAGAACTAGCAATTATGTGCATAACAAGAGGAGGGTTATGTGCCCAGCAAGCAGGTTGGAATTTAATTTAATTACAGTATCACATATCTTTTGTTCTGTGAGGTGACCAATCAGAACACAGAGGTTGTGTGGTTGTGTTATAGGTTTTGTTATAATAAATTTGAATGTAGCCAAAAAGTGCTCATTGCCTCACAAGCAAACGTGTAATAATGCCGTCAGAAGATACTGAAATAAATTGAACTGCAACCAGCATGCCTGTATGTTTATCCCAAGAACCATTTTATGCCAGCTCATAAATACAAACCACAAGTGGGTTTGTGCAAGATTGAATTTCACTTTCAATTCACATTAGGCGTTCACTTTGTAAACAGTCCTTTCTTCACACTCAGAGTGTACATCATATGGCTGTGATTTGCCTGATGTCAATGCTATGATGCACCATGATCATAAAGCATCTAATACCCAAATGAGACTAGCATTAACGCTGCCCATTCAACAAGCCTCTGCTTCACTGGAGTTGAAAAATTACACTTACCTTACTGACAATTCAAAGTGCCCCATGTTACACTAAGTATTGTCATCTTTTCAAGCCTTTTCCTATTGGCAAAAGACCAGCACATTCTTGAGGCCAATGTGACACATATAATCTCCATCATTATAATTTTAAAACGTGATGATTAAATGACTGCGCCAGCACTCCAGCAACACTTGGAATAGGTCTTATCCAGCAGGTGGTGTTATTTTAAATAATTAATTAGTCAAACATCTCCATTGATAGGTTGTTGTGCAGCTTCGTATTACAACCCCAATTCCAATGAAGTTGAGACACTCTAGAAACAAAATAAGTCCATAAAGATAAGCTCATACCCAGAGAAGCCAGCTGCATTTCTGATTGTTGTTGAAATATGGTTTTTGCTTTACATGGTTTTAACTTGAACTTGTAGACATCAAATTCAAAATAAGTGAATATTTTCATAAAACAAAAAAGCTTATCCGTTTGAACATTAAACATATTTGACATTATTCTGTTTTTATTTATATTTTTTACAGTTTTAAGTTTTTTTAGGTCCCAACCTCAATGGAACTGGGGTTGTATATGGTGAAATGTGTATTATTAAATATTGTAAATTGGTCCAAGGTTAAATCAGCTTTCTTTCTGAAATTAACAAGCAAAACCAAAGATTTGGCACTTTTTTCCTCCTAGACACTATTACTACTACTCTGCCTCATATTATGATCTCCAATGTAAGATAAGCACAAACCTCTATAAATTGCAGAACATTAGACACCCTGAGGAATCATCCCTTTGTTGACTATGGCTCACAACTTGCAGCATCTTTCATCCATCAAGAGCTAACGACTAACCTGTTGAGATAAAAGACAGTGGATTTTCCTGTCCACCATTGGCTTTCTTCCACAAGGATAAGTTTAGAAACAGGGTATTTCATCATTCTATCCTTTAAGCAGTGTGTGGATGAACGTGCTTCATCTGGATAATATGAATTTTTTGTTATCCATCATTCTGGCATCAAAATCTTGCAGTATTAATCCATTATTACTGGTTGGAAGGTTTTGTTTTTAAGTTATCCAGATGTATATTAAAGTGGTGGGACAATCTTTTGCCAGGAGTCACAAACTGACAACTGTTTTCCAGTGACAGAATTGGATCATTTATGTCAAGGCACAGTAGGGTGTTATATCTCATGTTTGACCCTGCTTCAGCACAAAGACCGATATTCCAGGCAGATCAGTTTTAGTACATAATAGTCATGAAAAGCATCAGAATTATGCTTAATCTCTAAAATGTCATATTAGGTTGCAGTAAGGGCTAAATTGGACTTCAGGCACATTTCAATGATCTTTATTTGCAAGATGCAAAAAACTGGGTTGCTTTCCAGATTTTACTGACACTGATTTATTGTAGGGGAATTTTTCCTGGTTTCCAGCTGATACATGGCCTACTTTATCATAAGCAAGATGCACAAGAGAGGACATCATATGAAAGAGTCTGAATTTAACACAGTGGTCTTTCCTTTAGTAAGCTAAACTTACCACGTGCCAATGACACTCTTAAGAAGCATATTGTGATAAGTTTCACCGCTTAGGGACCTGCTTGCTTTCTTTTCTGGAAAACAACCTGTCAAAACCTCTCCACCAGTTTCCTGTCTTATGCTTATGTAAGGTGCAAAGAGAGTTTTGCAGAGTGTCTGTAAGCTAAGTGAAATTCAAGACAAGGTCAATCTGTAGTACAGCTGCTTGATGTCCAGATTGATAGAAATGGCATTTCTGAAGACCTGACTCTCTAGACTCTAGGTATTCCATTATGCAAGTATGCATTTGTCAGACAAATTCCTCAGGTATACATCTGCAATACTGTTTAGCTTTGAAGAACAGCCTTCCTGTATTAAAATATTTTTAAAAGTATTAAAAGTATTTAAATACACACAGACTGACAAAGTCCATATGTAGAATATTGTAAATAAAGTATTGATTATTATAATTGGTAAACAGGCAGACAGATTGCATCAGAAGGATGTACTTATAAACAGTAGTTACGGTGCAAATGTTTTAACCACAATTCTTCTCCATTTTTATTGCTCTAACAAAATGCATGTATTTGTACATATGTAACGTGTAGGCAAAAATATGCCTAAATCCCTTCTAAGTAGCTATCTCTGTTCAGATTCATAATATAAGGCATAATAATATAGATAAACATTGGCATCAGGATAGATTATATGGAACAATTCAGTAACTGTCAATATTAAATGTACTAGGTTTCCACCTGCTCAATAAGCAAGTTAATTAAAAAAGGTTTGCTAACTTTGATGGAGAACTTGGCAGGCTTGTAATGAGCCTAGCAGCCATCATGTCTAACGTAATACTCATATTTCAAGATTTAACAGTAAAAGTTGTTGTAGTAGCAATAAGGAGAGCAAATATCTTCTAAGACCTAGGGCTGGACTGAATACCATGTTCTCTTATATGCGCTCACTCACAAGAGGTGGCCGTTTCAAATCCCATTTAAACTATTTTTGTTATTTTTATCCTTAAAATAAAAATTATGTGCAGTGTTGAGTCACATAAAAAGTATGCCAAGCAAGAACAGGACATTTAATTAGTTAGGTCAAGTGATCATAACAGAACATCACCATCTACTCCACAGCATGAAAACGCCAACAATACCATAACTTCTTCTACCGTTTTACATTCAGTCAATATAATAGTGCCATCTCTAGGTACAAAACAGACAGAACATATATATACAATACAGCAGCTAATAAACATCATCATGGTGGTAAGGAGAAAAAAAAAGAATATCTGAATACCAAAATTAAAAACGAATACCTACTCAATGAACGAATATCCAAATACCCGAATATTCACATCCAGCCCCAACCATTCCTAATTACTAGTTGCTGGTTGAATCTTGGGGTATATATTTATGGGCTATATTTAGGAAGTATGATTAATTAAATCTGTCAATTTACATCCTACTGTGTTACGTGCCCCAGTTAAGGCGATGCCTCTATACAGTTATGACACTATGCAGCCATAACAGGCACTACTCAGATCAGATCAATTTGGCCATAACAGAGCAAAGTGTGACCTGATCTTCACCCTGTGTATAATATGATGGGAAATGTACTTATTATAACTGCTTATAATTATTATAACCTTATTATAGCATAGTATATAAGTACCGAATTTTGACTTAATATAGCTATCATACTAGACAATGTCCATTTTATAGGATATTGTTCGACATATGATGTTTATTAAATGCAAACAATGCAATACGTTCCCCAATACACCTGTGGATCTTCACTGCTTTTGTAGTGCTGAGCCTCAGAATACTATGCTGCCATTTCTGTCCTCTATGAAAGTGCAAATTCTTGGATTAATGTTCTATATCCAACAAGTGTGTAATTTATTGTGAATTATCTCAAGTGATTGAGTGAGATAGCGTCTTTGAACATAATCATATTAAAAGTCACTAAATCTGAAAACACTCTAACAAATCAAAACAGTAGGTTACTTTGAAGGACCACCATCCGCCTTTAAACCTCAGTTCTCGAAGTTAAGACGTAAATTAGCCCAGAGATGCCACATTTCGTTTGCGTAAACTGTCAGCTTTGTTTAAGCATGCTATAGGCTATACAACGCGATCATGTTTTTTTTGTACATGAAGTCTGGAAGTAAACATGGTTTTCTACAGAAAAGGCAGCTTCAAATACAAGCAAACTTAAATACAAGCCCCATGAAATGGAACCTTTCTGAAGTACGGATTAATCTAGCCCACAAGTGCTCAGTATGTATTAAGTGTGTGGAGGTACAGTACCTTCACTTCCACATTGTTTGCCGTTGTTCGCACCCATGCCGAAGAAAGCATTGTTTATCCACAACACACTGCAACATACATGATGTTTGCACACTGAGCCGATCTCACTACACACTAAGGAACAGAGTGCATGAAAATCTACCTATATAAAGTAATTCCTATGTTCAACTTCAGCGGTGCGGAAAACAAAGGCTGCCCAATGTCATCCAGTACAAAAAAACTTAAACTCGCTTAATAGTGAGACCTCTGCAATCAGTCCATACTCACTGTGTGCTCGTGAGAAGAAAACGTCTCTCTCTCTCTCTCTCTCTCTCTCTCTCTCTCTCTCTCTC
>JAUZST010000131.1:6202-20690 GCA_034779995.1 Parotocinclus haroldoi | reverse complement strand
GGAAGCTGATAATCTAGGCAGACCCCAAACAGCGCCACAATGGGGGATCGATCTAGGGTGATTTCCAGAGCCCGGCTGAGCGTCCTAAAAATTTCAGACCAGAAGACAATAGTCCAGGGTATAATGCTCGCTTCACAAACGGCGGACTCAAACGCAGACGTTTATTGGAATCCGGCAGGCAAAAATCATGGTCAAACAGTCTGAGGTCAAAACCACACAAAACAGACAACATGGAGATGGAGTCAAGGAAAACAACGCGGAGGTCAAAAACGAGGGAACCAAGTTGCTTAGTAGAGAGTAAGTGGAAGTGCGTGGCGTAAGTAGAGTGTGTGCTGATAAATGAAATGAGTCCCAGGTGTGGACAATTAGAAAGATGGTGATGATGTGCGTGTGATAGGCTGAGGTTGGTCACGTGAGCAGTCCGTGGGTGTGACAGTGCCCCCCCTCAAAAGGACCTGTCCCAGGTGATGGTGGAATTAGTATGACGGGGCGACCAGCAGTGGAGGACTTGTGAGGGCGGCCGGGACGGCGGGGAGCCAGCCGATCAGGGTGGGAGACGTGGAATTTCTCTGTGAGCAGAGGGTCCAAGATGTCTTTAGAGCCTAACCAGCATCGTTTCTCCAGGCTGTAGCCCTCCCAGTCCACCAGGTACTGCAGCCGGCATCCCGCCTCCGGGAATTTAGGATGCAGCTGACCGTGTAGACGGGGGCACTATCTACCTCCACTGGAGGTGGCTCAATGGGGGGTGAATCTGCCAACGGACCAGGGACTAGGACCTAAGGAGAGAGACATGAAAGGCCGGGTAAGAGTGCATATGAGATGGCAGTGACGATATGTGACATGATTATGTTGTTTACGGATCTTAAAGGGCCCAATAAATATAAATATATATAATATAAATATATTAATATACAAATAATCTAAATATTTATTACTCCACTGGAGGCGAAGGTCGCGGTTGGAGAGCCACACCTGGTTGCCTGGCTGAAAAACTTGTTCCGATACCTTTGGATCGCCTGCGAGATCTGTTGGTGAACTTGTTCCCAGACTGTCTCACGAAACCAGGCGTCCATGGCCGGAGCGTCTCAAGGAGCGAAGGGAAACTAATATCCCAGGACACACTGGAATGGCGCAAGGAGTGAGTTCTGGGCAATCTCTGACCATGGGAGGAAACGGGACCAATCCGATGGGTTCTCTGAGCAGTAGAGGTGCAGAAACTTCCCCAATTCATGGTTCACCCTCTCAGACTGACCATTAGACTCAGGCTGGTGGCCCGATTTCGAAGGCTGTGTGCAGCTTGCGGAATGGTAAAAATTTCACTGCCCTGGAGAAACGATCAGTGGTGAGGAAACCTTGTGAGGGGGAAAGGTCCATGATAAAGTCCAAGGCCAAGTGGGACCAGGGTCGTTGAGGGATGGACAGAGGAAGGAGCTGGCCTGCCAGGAGGGTACGCAGCGTTTTACATTGTGCACAAACTAGGCATGAGGCAACGAATTTCTGCACGTCCTTGCGCATGGATCTCCACCAGAATCGTGGAGTCAGCAGCAGAGTACCTGAAAGCGGCGAGACGCCTAAACCCCCACCAAGCTCTTTTTTGCTTGCGTCTCCTATAAGCCCCGGGAAGTTATCGACTGGCCATAAATAGTCGCTTGCGTTTCTTTTAACAAAGTCGCGTAGCGAGCGGAAGACGGAGCGTACTTTGTGTGTGACGACGTGACCCTGAACAGGACTGAGGCTCGTTCTTAAGCAATGGGAGCCCCAGATGTCTGTCATCACGTTGTCAATTAAATTCAGCATATAAACGGCGTCACTGGGTGCTCTGTAACGGTTACCGGGGCCAGCCTCGAGCGGACCGGGAGTTTGAGGTAAGCCTCGTAAAATGATTGAGAATAAATACACAGATTTAGCTTTGGTAAGGGCCTGTTTATACTCTGCCATGCTATCACCACTTGCATTCTAAACTATGAGCTTTTTGCTTTAAAGTACGGGTATGGTCATTATACCAAGGTGCTAGCTTTTTTCTCTAATATATTTGACTTTAGCAGGATCAGCTATATCCATGGTTGAGCAAAATACACACTCTAACTGGATAGTTGCAACCTCAAGATGATCTGGCTCTGAAAGTGTATTAAAAGTTAGTTAGAAGAACCCTCGACATAATTAGTAGTTTGCACATTCAACAGTAGAGATATTGATTAAAATGTACAACAATAAAGCATGTAAAAACATTGCTTTAGATGCACAACAAACATCAGAAATTCACCCAAACTGGGTTATGTTCGACAAGGACAGATTTAATTTACTGCCCCTTGTTGCCAGGTGGCATGGATTTGATGAAGTCCTCGGCCTCTGAAACTGAGTTGAGTCTCAACATGCCTACGTCGGGCACAGAAACAAACAGCCTGGTGGGGAACCAAAGGACGGGCTTGTGTCCCGCTGCATACAGTTTCTTAAGCACGAACGCATTGTTTGAGTACCTCGGGAGCAAAGTCTTCAAAGGTAGTAATTGAAGAATGAAGGTAGGAACCCTAACACTTTCTACAAGGTTACTGTGAAAATGAATGGACATTCGAACCACAACAGGCATTTGAACTAGCCTAGCAGGCTATACAACAGACATAAAAAGGTGGCATTCATGCCAGTCAAACAGCAAAGAAATAATTAGCCTCAGAACATAAATCCCCTCTGGTAATCTTCAGTGACATTGGGAAAGCTATACGAAGAACAAACATGCCTGGTTTACTGATGGGTCAGCCAATAATATGTGGAGGAAAAGAGGTTGGAAAGCATTCTCATATAACCATGTGACTAAAAATGTACTAGAAGCTTCTGGAAAGGGCAAAATTAGTCATTCACTTTCAAATCCCCAATGAGAGCCTTGATGGTGAACTGCCAGCCAGCACGGTCCAAGGCCGCCGACTTCAGGTGTGCAAGATTAAATCCACCTGCCCTCAGGTCATGCAAACATGGCAAACATGCTGAGAATGCCTGCCATGGCCAGAACATTATTTAACTAAAAACATCACAGAAACTGACTCTGAAGCTTAGTTGAAACTCAATGACCATCTATTCAGCAACCTTCCAGATGTAGCACTAGTGCTGATGTCTGTTTAACTGGCTCTAAATCAGGACTAGAATCTTTTACCGCAAATCACTAATACTGAATTGTCCTCACTGATCAGCCCGTCTAAGCTTGGTGTGGGCAGGTGAGGGAGACTCCGGTGTCACCCCGAATCCTGGTGAATGGAAGAGAAACTGACAGATTTCACTTGTTTGCATTATTGAAAAGTATTTATTTTTATGTATTTTACACAGCAGCATCCACTGGCACCCAGTCCATATGTGCCCATTCAGACTCTTCTACCCTGACTGCCATCCCCAGTGTGTCTGGTGTTTCCGGGCTCTTCACTTCCAGTGCTGAGCCAACCGTTCGGGTCCTGACGCGTAATTAATTAAGTCACTTTTATTCTATAAGGAAGCCATATGTCCACCCCCACTGAATACTAACAGATACTGTATAGTTATATCCACCTTTTCTCATATTTACTTTTAGAAATGCAAGTTTTTTTTTCCAATAGGAATGTAGCAAATCAAAGAATTGTCTCAGCAATTGTTTTCTGCAATCATATTTACAATATCTCTTGTGGTTCAAAAGATGTCTTATTATCAACTTCAATTTTGTTTGTATAGCACTTTTTACAATAGACATTGTCAGCTAGACAAAGCAGCTTTACACTAATACATGAACAATTGTCACAAATTGGATTCTATTTTCCCTATTGAGCAAGCCAAACGGTGACAGTGGAAAGAAAAAACTCCCTGAGATTAAGTGGAAGAAACCTTGAGAGGAACCAGACTTAGAAGGGAAACCCATCCTCATTTGGGAAATAAACATAATTAATATTATACTTTACAACATTTTAATGAAAACATGTAATATGTCTATGTAGAGATGGGAGAGTGAGCATCTTTGGTGTGGCTGGTCATTCCATCTGGTATCATCTCCCACAGCAGAGTCACCATTGGAGCGAGAATCTCGGCAGATGAGGAAATTAATTAGACATGATCTTTGGTATCTTTACATATGAAGGATTAAAACTGGAACCAAAACTACAGACTGAATGCTTGACTAAACAAATAGGTTTTGAGCCTAGATTTAAACATTGAGGCTGAGTTGCGAACATTTATCGGAAGACAGTTCCGAAATTTGACAGCTTTGTGGGAGAAAGCTCTGCCTCCCACTGTAACTTTCATTCTAGGAACTTGTAGGCAACCTGTACCACTTGACTGAAGTTGGCAAGGTGGATTATAATATACTAATAGCTCAGTCAGATATTGTGTAGACCATTTCAAGCTTTATACGTTAATGCGTAAAATGTTTATACTCAATGTAGTGTAAGTAAAACAGGGGTGATATGATCATATTTATTAGTTCTAGTTAGAACTCTGGCTGCAGCATTCTGTACTAACTGAAGATTGTGTAAACACCTGCTGGAACATCCAGATAACAATGTATTACAACAGTCCAGTCTAAAACTAACAAAAGCATGGATTAGTCTTTCTGCATCCTGGGGAGTTAATGAGTTTCTAAGCTTAGCAATGAAATAATCTGTCCTGCTAATATTGTCAACATAAGCTTCAAATGAAAGGTTGGGGTCAATAATCTCTCTTCACAGGGATTGACTGAAATACCATCCATTGTCAAATCAGAAAGCTTACTTCTAGCTGCCTGCGGTCAAAGAACAAGTACTTCTGTCTTATCAGGGTTAAGAAGAAGAAATGCATTTAGCATCCATTGTCCAATGCCCATTACACATTCATCAACTTTATTAAGATGATGTCTCTCATCTGGCTTTGCTGAAACATACAGCTGTGTGTCATTGGCATAGCAATGGAAACTGATACCGTGTTTCTGAATAATTTCACCTAGAGGCAGCATATAGAGTGAGAATAGTAGAGGGCCTACAACAGAGCCTTGTGAAACACCAAACGTTACACTACATTACTGAGAGACGTCTCCTTTTTGATCAACATACTGATAACATTCAGAGAGATAGATAGGATCTAAACCAGGACAGAGCTGTTCCTTTAATTCCAAAAACTTTTTCTAGTCTATGGAGGAGAATACTATGATCAATGGTGTCAAAAGGTCATAAGGTCAAGCCACACAAGCAAGGATATATAGCCCTGATCCAATCCATAGGCAGTAATATACATAATATACACCGTAATATCTCCTTTTGCAACTATAATAGCTTCTGTTGTTCTGAAACGGAAATGTCTTGGTATGCTTTTGAAGATTATTAAGATTAGGATTTTATTTATTAAGATTTCACTTTACTGGAACTATGGGGCCTAGGTTAATTCTTGAACTCCACCAAACTTTACAGTTGGCACAATGCAGTCAGGTAGTTATGTTCATCTGGCATTCACTAAACCCAGACTTACCCATCAGGTAAAGACTGCCAGGTAAAGAAGTATTATCTGACACTTCATAGAACATGTCTCTAATGCTGCAGAGTCAAATTACTGCATACTTTACCACACCATCTGAGATTTAGCATTGTGTTTGGTGGTGTAAGGTTTTGCATGCAGCTGCTTCATATTATTTGATTATTTGTTTGCCATTAAAACTGCATTGTATTAATCAAATGTTTTCAAGCACTTTTAGTATAGCAAGTAATTTAAAAATAGCTTGAGGTTTCACACTTCCTTCTGGGATTCTAAGCTAGCTAGCACTACTAACTTAGTGAAATGAAGCATCCATTGAGTGAGCTGATGTGTTTGCTCTTCAGATGCTCCAATATGGAGTATGTTCTTTCATATAAACAAAAGTTGGATTTACAAATAGTACAATGGACAACCTTTTAAGAGTTAAGTGTAAAATGCTCCCATACTGAATATATGTTTATACCTTCCTTCTGAGGCTGCCATCATGCTTTTGTTAACCCTTCAGCAAGCACTAACATAAAAACATTGTTAATTAGAGTGAGAATTACACGTAATGATGTCACTGACTAATCAACTATTGAATTAGTTGACAACTAATTTGGTAGTCTATTTTAGTCAACTAATTGTTACACATTTCAGTTTTGTGTCTCACTGGAATAAAGCTTTTTTGGCCATGTCAAAGAGCATTATCTCAAAAGCAGCTTTACAACTTTATATTGTTTCCTTATATATGGCCAAACTCTAATTAAGCAAGCCCAGGAATGCAGTGGAAAGACTCCCTAAATTTTACAGGAAGAAACCTTTGAAGGACTTTGAAAGACTTTACAATTGACCTATTGTAGTTGTGAGGCTTAGATGCTAATTGTAAAAACTGAAGTAATTTATTCAAATAAAGCACATTAGATTTTATGGAATTGCTTTTGGATAATTAAAGCTACATAAATGTGATGTCAGGCACATACACAAATTAATTTTATTTTTCAAATACTGCTATTCAAGTGGAAACATTTACAGCTTTTAGTAGATCTCCTTAGCTAGATCAAATTACAACCAATATCTTCTTACAACCTTATTACATTCTTGGAATTCTTCTTTGAGCCTCTCTCTTTCTTTTGATCACATGTCTCTCAAGGTTACCCTTGTGCTATTTTTTTTAAACCAAGCTGTAATGAAACATTAGCATTGTTAGAATACGTACAGTGCACACCTACCCAGTATTTTGGGACTTGACTGTCATGTTCCCCATCCACTAGATGTCACTACAGTTCTCAGTTGTGCCATAAAAAGGCCTAACCCAATTTATTTCTCTATCCTTTTTCAGAATACTAAAATAAAATTTGTGTACATAATTAACTCTAGTATTATGGTATTTGTTTCTCTTTTTATTTTTTATTCCTGAAAATCAAATGTTAAAGCTAATTAATGTTTTGCATGTGTCTACTGTCATTTTCAGGTTTGGAGGTACTATTTCTGCCTATAAAATAGTTCCTGATGAAATAGATGAGATCAAGGTAAAGCCCTGCTTTTGTATTGTTTGTATATATACAATCTCATGAAATAAATGTCTGTCTTCTTACTATGGACATTGTTACCTTCTTAACTTTTGAAGTTACTCATTAAACAGAATTAAACATTTTTCCCAAGGTATTTGATAAAATGTTGATATATATCACCTATTACACTCTATTGTCTATTTTGTTGGATTCACATCCAGTCATTTGGATAATGCATTGTTAAGACATCACAAACAAACATGGAGAAATGTGAACACAACTCATAACAGGGTAATTTTAAACAGAAACATAATGTACCTAGACTATTGGTCACTGTATCATGCGTCAGTGTTGTCGCCATGTTGGTCCAGGCAACTTCTCATAATTCAGATTGTACTGGAAAAACATGCATGATTCTAGTCTAATATATAATAATATAATATTAGTTATAAATGAGCAATAGTACATACAACCCCAATTCCAATGAAGTTGGGACAGAACAGAACACAATGATTTGCAAATACTTTTCAACTCCTATTGAATTGAATACACTACAAATACACTTTAAAGTTCAAACTGATAAACATTAGTTTTTTTTGTTGCAAATATTCACTCATTTTGAATTTGATGCCTGCAACACCTTCCAAAAGATTTGGGACAGGGGAATGCTTAAAAAGCACCTGTTTGGAACATTCCACAGGTGAGTGTCATGATTGGGTATAAACGAAGCATCCCCGAAAGGCGCCGTCATTTACAAGCAAGGATGGGACAATGTTCACCACTTTGTGAACAACTGCATGAACCATTGTCAGTGAACAGTTTAATGCTTAATCTACAAATGCAAGATAAACTCTACCATGAAAAGCGAAAGCCATATATCAACAATAGCCAGAAACCTGGGCCTGATCAGACTGATCAACTGACACAAAGTGGAAAAGTGTCCTGTGGACCACATTTCAGATTGTTTTTGGAATGGTCCTTTGGGCCGAAGAGAAAATGGGCTGTCTGGATTGTTATCAGCACAGCGTTTAAAAGCCAGCATCTCTGATGGTATGGGGGTGTGTTCGTGGCCATGGCATGGGTGACTTGCACATCTGTGAGTACAGTGGTAAACATGCCCCTGTCCCAGCATTTTTGGAAGGTGTTGCAGGTATCAAATTCAAAATGAGTGAATATTTGCAAAAAAAAAAAGAAAAAGTTTATCTGAACATTAAATATCTTGTCTTTGTAGTGTATACAATTGAATATAGCTTAAAATCATTGTATTCTGTTTTTATTTATGTAATATAGTAGTTGTGTAGTATGTTGTTAAGTATAATTTTCTCTATTCACACCAGGGGTTCTCAACCTTCTTTAAGCCAGTACAATGCAGTTTTATCCCCAACCCACCACCCCCCTTAGGCACCGGCCACATAAACACTCAAAATAGATAGAAATATTGATAGACCTAAGTTGATTATTACTATTATTATTATTCTTGGGGCAGCATGGTGACTCGGTGGGTTGGTAGGTCCTGGGTTCAATCCCAGGGTGGAGCCATGAAAAATGGAACGGCCACAAAAAATGCGAATTAAATCATGTTTCCATGCACTACAGTTATGCAAATGAACTTTAGATGATGTAATCTAATACGATTAGGGGTGGCACTGAATCAACAAGAATAGAAATTAACTTTTTCTTTTATAATCTTTATAATATAATAATCTTTACCACCATTTACAATCCTGAAAGGTGCGTGAATTGGTTTGTCACAGAAGCTCTCATGATGCACATCCCACCTCTACATTACAATTTGAACAGAAAATGATTACATCCATCATATCCAAATGTAATGCAACTGATTTTGTTTTTGGTCTGATCAGGTAGAACAAAATCATGTGATCTGATTTGTCAATCACAGCATGGATCGTTACCATTTATTCGAAAGAAACCTTTTCCATGACCTATTTCCACATATTGTCCACCTTGTCCTGGCATAAAACTATTCTTGCAATATTTGGGTGTGATTTTTTTTTTTTTATTATTTTTTTTACTGACTTGTTTCATTCAGAATTCATGCTGAATCCTGCTCCATGATTTTTGTCACCCCCACCCCCAATACTAATACATGCTATAAATCTACATTTTTAAATATCCCCTAATTTTTGTGAGCAGTATATTATTTGTTAGACTGTTATTAGATTCATAGCCTAATCATATGATCTGCCCTACTGTACTGAATTTAAACTGAAATAAAAACTTTTTTAGTATTCCACATTGATCGAAATCTTTGAATATAAAGACAACTTTATAATTGTTTGAAATAATTAGGTTATTGTGCAGTGAGGAAAATAAACAGCTCCTTCGTTCACTTCGTTCAGTCTTGCCTGGACCAATATGGTGGACGCGTTGACATATCGCAGGAACAAACTGAAGCAGCCAGTGCATCCTACAGGTAGATAAGTCTGTGATTTTAAACAGGAGAGTTCAACAAGTACAAAACATGCAGCTATAAGAAGAGCTACTGCTGTCGTATGGACATGGTTTCAGTATGAAAAGTCTGACACTGATCAGAGGAGCGTACTTTGCTAGCTACCCTGCACATCAGTTCTTATGATGTACTGTGTAGCCTAAAGAAGTTTAATAACTCACTGTTTTTTTTATGAGGTGATGAGGGAGTGTTACATTTCCCTTGTGTTTTGGATACTACTTAGTGAACTTATATATTTTGGACACAGCCATATCTTTCATAACCATAGCCCTTCAGAGCCAAAATGTTGGGAACCACGGATTTAATATTTAAAACAACATGACCCCGCTGAATATGTGGTGTTATCCTTTAGCAATGAAACAGTTTCTATTAAAATGAAAGCTTCTTACAGAAATAAGCATGTTTCTGTATGCTTTCATTTATAGTTTTTAGAAAGAATAACAATCATTTAAGATGGAACTCCATTACCACCATCTAAAGGAACAATACAAGTGACCAGTACCTCAAAATAACTTTAACCAATTTATTGATTTTTTTTTTTAAAAACATTTTCTCTGTTTACATTGTCATTATGGACCATTCATACATTAGTTAAGGCTTAACTAACAAGGAAATACTAGTATTATTACATTTCTGTCATGGCTTAACTACAACAGGACTCTGGAAAGAATTATTAAAAATAAACTACTCTTCATTGTGAAAACTTCTAGCAGAGAAGCTGAAGAGATCCACCATTATACAGCTGCAGCTTGCAACATCAGGAAAAACTCCACACATACAGGTGATGGCGTCAGAAATGTGTGCTTCATGAAAAAAGAACCAGCAGAGAGACAGTGAGGCAACTTTGATGATTAATTGATGGTGAACATTTATTTTTCACTCCCAAAGTTGTTTTTTTAAAGACTTCTGTCCAGACTCATGTTGCTTATAGTTAAGTCGTGACAGCAATGTACTGACATTGTGTAATCAAGCAACACGCTGAAGTAATGGAACGTTCTCTTTACTTAACATGCCATACATCACTCTCGTATCACACATGCTCCGTCTGTAACGAGCTTACAGTACCTCATATCCTACACACTGAGTAACAGTTATTTACTGTTAATCCTAATATTTTATGCTTTATAACATTCCTTTATTGTTATAAATAATATTTTTAATATATTTTTTATAAATGTTGTAATTTTTTCTTTTAATGTAAAAGTTCTGCAAAAACAACGAAAATCAGCGATATATTTTTCCATTAATATTTTTTGAGTCTGCGAAAGGTGAACCGTGAAGTGGCGAGATAACACTGTCACTGCTACATGGCAAGTTTTTATCTGCAGTGTTGTGTTTGCTGTTTGTGTGTCATTATAGAGTGAATTCATTCAAGCCCTACGATGCCACCCAAACATTCTGCAAGTTCTACGGCTAAAATAATGTATAAATACTTAAATAAATATAGCGTCCATACTTCGCAGATTTTCGCTTATCGCTGGTCCTGGTCCATAAACGAGGGAACACTGTACTAGTGTTTTCTTGTTAGTGATGCCACAACTAATGTAATCATACAGATAATACATAATGACAATATAAACAGCGAAAATGTTAAAAATAATAATAACAATAATGCATTTAGAACAACTAGGTCTTTGATGTGGTCATTTAATTAAGAACATTATCACTGAATTAACAGTAAATATATATCGTGATATGCATCGTTATCAGGATGTAAAAGGACATGTGTCAGGATATTGCATTTTGGTCATATTGCGCAGCCATAGTATCTTTTAATAGATTCATTCAGTAATTTAACTGGTTTCATTGATTAAATGTTAGATGAATAAAATGATAATCCACTCATCTTTTTTTCAGGCAGGTTCAAGTTTTCTGACAAATACAGTAAGTTGGGAAAATACGTATTTGCTACACTGCTGTTTTTGCAGGTTTTCCCATCTACAAAGTATGGAGAGGTCTATATTTTTTATAGAGGGTACACTTGAACTGTGAGAGATCAGAAAATTACATTGTATGATTTTGAAATCATTAATTAGTATTTTATTGCATAATATAAGTATTTGATCACCTACCAGCCAGCAAGAACTCCGACTCCCACAGACCTGTTAGTTACCTGTATAAAAGACCTGCCCACACACTCAATCAGTTACGGTCCAAACTTTCTAACATGCCAAAGAGCTGTCTAAGAACACCAGAAAAATTATAGACTTGCACAAGGCTGGGACTACAGGACAATACACAAGCAGCAATTGACCTAATTATTGGAAAATGGAAGAAACACTAAATTAAACACAAGTTGGCTGTCAGTATTAATCAGTCTGGGGCTCCATGCAAGATCTCACCTTGTGGGGTTATGATGATTCTGAGAAAGGTCATGAATCAGCCCTGAACTGTGGGAAGACCTGAAAAGTGACCTGACGAGAGCTGGGACCACAGTGTCTGGTAATACACTACACCATCATGGATTAAATTCCTGCAGCACACACAAGGTCCCCCTGCTCATGACAGCAACTGTCCAGTGACAATCTACAGGAAATGTCTGACTTCTGACTTAACCAAATATTAAGTTCTGTTCTCTATTGTATCAAACACTTATGTCATGCAATAAAATGCAAATTAATTATTTCAAAATCATTCAATGTGATTTTCTGGGTTTTTAAGATACTGTCTAAAAAACTCTTTAATCCTTGTAGGTGGGAAAACTTGCAAAATTGGTAGTGTACCAAATAGTTATTTTCCTCACTCTGTGTTTAAACACAAATGCAATCTTGAGCCATAGGTATATAGTTCAGATGTCATGTTCTATAGTTTCAGTGTAACTCTATGAAGTTCAGTACCACTACATTTGTGTTTGTTTGTTTTTCTGACAATCCCTGCATAGAAGACTGTAGACATCTGTGCTCTATAAACTGAATGTTAAATGTGTTGTTTATTAATTTTGAGTTGTATTTTGTACATTCACTTATTTAACTGGATCCAATTGAACCTTGGATACTATAATAATTTGTATACAGAGGTACCTCGGTTCCTGTTGTTGATTTGCTCCATAAGTCTTTCCGAGTACCGAAAGCGACAAGTACAGAACAAATAATATACATTTAATTTATGCTACCTGTGTTGAATATGCTCAGACAAGTCTATCATAAGTTAAATGCATCATAAACCGATAAGTTTAATATAGTCTGTACTGTATCATAGCAGAGCCTTTTACACATTAATACTTACATTAGCATGTACATTAACATACAGTTGGCCAAAATCATTAACACAAAGCTTATTTTGTAATGAAGTGTTGAAAAATGTCATGTAATTTAGTGATAAGGGATTAAAAGTGAAAAGTATAAGCAAAACACTTACTCTACTGGTGAACTCAAGGTGCTAGCTACTAATGCTAACTGCTCAGCTTGAAAGCCAAGAGGATTCATTTCTTGTTTTCCTTTTGGTTGGCCGTCATTATAAACCAGGTCCTTTATCTTGTTATGTACCGAGCAAACAACGAGAGCTGAGACAAAGTTTTCTAGTCTAAATGCATTGAGAATCAAATTTTTAGAACCAAAGAGTTTAGAGGTGGTCAAGAATTGAGGTACCACTTACTTTTAAAATTACATTTTTAATTTAGCTCAGTTTGAAAACATAAAATACTATTTCGGATTAAGGTTTTGTAATCTATTGCAAAATTTCAAAATCCAAATCTAGTGGCACAAAAATTCTTTTATACGGATGCTCTTTTAAGCCAAACCCTGTTGAACAGAGCTTATGTCAGCTGGTTGTAATTGAAGTGCGTAATTACTCAAATAGTCTCAGGTTTGCATTTTTGTGTTAAGGAAACACTTTTGGACTGGTGTGATGAGAAAGAGCTCAACCTCATACTTACCACTGGTGGAACTGGGTTTGCACCTCGTGATGTCACACCAGAGGTAAGTTCTGAAATATTGTCACTCTGGCAGTTATTTTTTTTCTCCACCAATTCTCCACAAAATTGCCAAAATTATTTGTTCTTAACATGAATTTTTTTTCAATTAAAAAAAAAATTTCATCACAAAAAATAGAAAAAAGAAGCAGAATTGGATCTTATTCTAGTGGATTTAACGCACTCTTAATAATCAAATTAAGATTTCTCCTTTTAAGAAATTTTATTTCTCATATTTTGGGAGTCGTTTGTGTGTTTTTTGGCAAACTCTGTGCAGGCTTTCATATGTCTTGCCACTCTTTCCGTAAAGCCCCAACTAGTGAAGAGCTGCAGTGATAGCTGACTTTGTGGAACTTTCTCCCAGCTCCCTACAGCATCTCTGGAGCTCAGCCACAATGATCTTAGGGTTCTTCTTTATCTCTCTCACCAAGGCTCTTCTCCCACGATTGCTCCGTTTGGCTGGATGGCCAGGTATAGGAAGAGGTTTATTTAAGGATTATGGAGGCCACTGTGGAACCTTAGGAACCTTAGGAACCTTGAGTGCTGCAGAATTTTTTTTGTAACCTGAGCTCCTTGGGCACTTTCTTTGACCTCATGATTCTCATTTGCATGTATGTACCTTTCCTAATCAAATTAAATGTTTATTAAACCTTTGTGCGATTTACACGTATAGCAAACGTACAAACAAGAACTACGGTTGCTTACGAACTTTCATTAAAAAATAAATTTGCAACCAAGTTTTTCTAAACGATCTACAATACAATGTATAGATACTCAGCATGTGAAGCTTAATACTGTAAAAAACAAGTTCTTACTAAATTCCTGTCAACGTTTGAAGAACTTATCCAGTGTGATCTGACACCTTCTTTTGACAGACTGCACTTGAACAAAATCACCACAAACATCTAACGCAGCAATGGGACTACCTCCATTTCACCTCCCGCTGGTTTTGCTCTCGTCTTTTCAGATTTCCTGACCTTTGACAAAATCACAAATTTTCCTAGGGATCCCAAAAATCCTCCCATAAATCGTTGATCCTAAGTAGCGACTTGTGGGTTCTTTTTCTTATTCGCTCTCAGGTTATTTGGTGGAAAGTGTGTGTGTGTGTGTGTGTGTGTGTGTGTGTGTGTGTGTGTGTGTGTGTGTGTGTGTGTGTGTGTGTGT
>JAUZST010000129.1:59098-76595 GCA_034779995.1 Parotocinclus haroldoi | reverse complement strand
TGCTGATTGTGGAGCCTAACAACAGCAGAACGGAAGGACCTGCGATAACGCTCCTTCTCACACTTGGGGTGAAGCAGCCTGAGCCTGTGGCTGAAGGGGCTGCCCAGTGCTGCTAGAGTTTTATGCATGGGGTGGGAGTTACTCTCCAGCATGGATGCCAGCTTGGCTAACATCCTCCTGTCTCCTACCACTGGGTCTAAGGGGCTTCCCAGGACAGAGCTGGCCCAGCTGGCCCAGCTCTGTCCAGTCTACTCTGCTGTCGAGATGCTGCCGCCCCAACAGTCCACTCCGTAAAAGATAGCAGATGTCACCACTATGTCAAAGAAGGTCCTCAGAAGTTTTCCCTGCAATCTCTCTATATATAATTTTCTAGGGGGAGATGGTGTCTGGTTAACTCCAACTCTTATCATGTAAACATAGCTAGAAATGTATGTCTATTTAGTGAGAACAAGATTGGGGTTCATTTATTACTGGTATATCATTATTACTGTTTTTTCATGCAACACTCAGCAAATATCTTTAATAAGCACTGACCCTTGTGTAGAATTAGCAGTGCTTAAAACATCTGAGTAACAATTGGGTCTGTAAATCCTATTTTTCTCTTTAAGCTTTAGTATGTCAATAAGCAACAAAATAGTTTGTGCATCTGATAAATGAAACATTTTGTGCAGCTGCTTAAAAGACCCTGAATATTGTGTACAACTGCATATATATATAAAAGCAAATGCATCAGAGCTTTTCCTTGTCTAGAGGTATTTCTCACACACAGTGACAGTTTTTATTGTCCTTTCTTCATTCAAGAGTCAACCTCGTAATTTAAATGTTAAATGAGTAGTCAGCGGGCTGACCATTATACAAAAGCAAGGTTTGAAGGTGAAGTACTGGGCAGATTATAGCACTGACTTCACAATACCTTTAAGATGTGCTTCTCCATGAGCTATTATTTCCACAACCTTAAAAGTCTTCACAGCTGAGGACAGGGTTGTAGAATGAACAAATTTAAAATATCATTCATAAGTGAAAGGGTAGATAGCATATGGGAACAGCAATAAATAAACAAATAAACTAATTAAATAAATAAACTGCTCACAAAAGTAGGGGATATTTTATTATGGAATATTTCCATTTGAAGTATCCCCTTATTTTTGTGAGCAGTATAATAAAAACCCTCCCAAAAACTCAACCAATAAAGGAACAAAAACAAACCTAACTGGAAACCAAACTCATTTTGCCTCAAACAATCAGAATCCATTTTCTAGAACCTCATAGAAACCAAGCTCTGTACATAAAACATCCAACAATGTTTACATAAAGAATTCAGAACCTCACCTTGATTTCAATAAATCACATCGCATGTGCATTCTGTATTCTTAACATCCCTAGCTACAATATTCTTTTAGCACCAGTTTCAGTCATCATATCTTTACCCAGACCATACCAGAGGATCCCAACTCCCACTCCCTTGCCATTTACACTAACTATAGTTGTATGATTTACTATTTGGGGTTAGTGCAAATAGCCAGGCTGTGTTGCTAGTGCTATTTTCACAGTATAAATTTATGCTCTGTTTTAAAATGTAAGTACATATAAACAATTGTGCAGGTTTTGGTCTTTCAGAAGAGTACAACAAATACAATAAACTAAATCATAATCAAATGTGTCTTTCAATTTGACTTAATCATAAACATTTTATGCATAATACAACAACATTTCAACCAGTCGTCATATTGGAACAAAACAAAAATGTATGACCTGGCTTGCTTTCTATCCAATAACTTGAGCTATCATTACCATTCAGATATATCAACCTTTTAGTTATCATGCAGCACAAAGATGTATTTTCTATGACCCAACAAAAACATACCAGAGACAGTGGATGACTTTGAGAACTTTGCAGTCCAACATGTAAAATCTCTCTCCATAAGTCCACACCTTGGAAGCTACTTAAAGGAGAATGCCTATACCTTTAGTGTCCGATGTCATAAATAACACAGCAAACTCGCTCGCTGCTTCTCTGTTCAGGCTTTTCATATGGTAACTAGTTGATCACTGTATGGCCACATTGTTGCCTATCTTTCATGTTGCTCTGAGGGGAAACCTTGAGGTGTAGAAGAGAAGGAATATTTGATGAAAAACAGCAAATCTTCTCCCTTTCTTTCACCTCCAACCTCTAACTCTGCTCTTCATTGCAAAGGTCAGATATTTACTACATAAATTAGAAGAAGAAGGAGACAGACTGACGGAGTAGGTGTGACAAAATCAGATAAAAAAGACACAAACAGGTTAACAGGTTTATTATCTTTTGGTAAATCTGTTAATATTTCCCTGTCTTACTGTGTTTATGTCATTAATTGCAGTATTCCATATTGTTTAGGTTTTAAGTGTGAAAGTATGACATGGCTGTTAAACTAAATCAGATTTTCTCCTCAATACTAATCAGTGAGTCTCTTGACTTCTGAACTGTGATGCTAAGACAGACCCAGCCTGCCAAACGCTAGAGACCCGTGGGTCAAACTTAAACCAGGGTTGTTCAGCACCACGAACCAGCAGTCTACCACTGAGTCAGGTCAGTTTATAGTTTGCCTTTTCTTTGAATCTCATCACGGCTCATCTTGGTTTTTTTTTTGTTTCTGTGAGCTGAAATGTGAATCATTTTGATTGTGTGTTTTTGTACGGCCTAGTACTGTAAAGAAATTCATGACCTGTTTAAGATGAACATGCGTTTCTTGATTGCCTCTCTATTGTTTCATGGGGATAACTAAAGCTCTTGGAAAGAAAGCAGGTTAGACAATACAGTGTTGTTGTATTATGCAAAAAAACTGTTTATTATCAAGTCAAATTGAAAGATAAAGCTGATTACCATTTAGCTTACTGTATTTGTTGCACTCTCCTGAACACAACTGTTTATATATACTGACATTTTAAAACAGAGCATCGATTTTTACCGTGAAAATAGCACTAGCAACACAGCCTAGATATTTGCACTAACCCCACCTAGTAAATCATACAACTATAAAGTATACTTGTTTTATAGTTAGTGTAAATAGCAATCTCACTTATTGAAAATAGAATTAAGCTATTATCACATGTAAGTGTATTTCTATTTACACTTAGTGTAATGGTGTTTAACAGTGTGATCTTACACATAGTACAAATATTTTACAAGTATTTACACTGAACGCAGCATCCACCAAATTAAAATTATAAGCAGTGTGTTTTCCACATCGGTTTACTCACATTTGCCAAGCATACACCTCACAACCATTGATCAACCAACATATGTGTAAACAAACTACAAAGATATTTTACCACTATACAACACCGTCATGCTAAAGTAATCAGAAACCCATCTCTGACAAGCAGCCAAAAACAAACAAGTTTTACCTTACCGTTATCATCAGTAGTTTGCTTTCCTTTTGTAGAACTTGGTGCAGACTTTGTTAGCTGGGTAACATCAGTCGACTCACTCACTGAACAGGAAACAAGCTTTTGGTTTCTTTGTTTTATTTAAACAGACATTTTGAAATGTTTAAAACTAACTTTGGTTCCATGGTGAAATGAAGAGGACACTTCCAATATCATCATAGCATCTGATAGGTCTTACTGATTGCCTTCAATTACAGCAAGAGTCATTTTGCCTGACATTATCATAAAATTATCATTATTTACATAAAGGAAAGTTTAAATAGCTAGTCCACCTACTGGCTTATTATTGCTTAAAGAAATCTCACACAGACATGGAAATAACATATCTAACTTCATGCATACAGTAACTGGAGGCTTGTTCCAAAACCTTTTCATCAGCATTTACATTTATGTTATTTAGCAGACATCCTTATCCAGAGTGACTTACAATTTATACAGTCTTACAATCCAAGCAATTGTGGGTTAAGGGTCTTGCTCAGGGACCCAACTGTGGTGGCTTGGCAGAGGTGGGATTTGAACCCTGGATCTTCTGGTCCATAGTACAGGAACCTTAACCACTAGGCCACCACTCACACCATATGCCCAGCTCTCAACGTATGATTCTTAATTATCACCAGTTATCCTGGAGGAAACCAATGTGGAACAGCATGCCTTTAACTGAAGGTTTAGACCATATAGTGCCAAAAGATTAAATACCAATCCTTTCAGTACTATCATGTTACCAATGTATAAGTTGAAATGAAAGTATAATTAATCTTGTCTTTATATCAAGATGAGTCTTGGCTTTAAGGGTATTAACTGAAGAGCCATGGTCTTAAGAGTACTAAAATGCCTCAGCTACAGTAGACTGGGCTCATGGTGCAGTCCTTGGGGCCAGAGGCTTAGATGACTCACTTACTCGCTGCTGTTGTTACCTAGTGTATTTCAGTGATGTATTTGGCCAGGATCCTTAGAGTCAATTCACACCCGTACAACAGACAGTAGTTTAAAAATAGCAATAAATGCATTATGCAGGCATAATTACCAGCATTGTTGTAGCATTTGTAATGTCATTAATAATACTCTGTGTCCAAATAATGCGCTTAATGTTATTTATCTGTTGGCAGATAGATGCGGCTAATCCTCATTCATTTGCTGTGGATCAATGCAAATCCGCTAGCGTGAACAAACCTCAACCCCCCCCATCGTGCCCATGGCTCCTAATGTATTTTCTCACCATTAACCAGCTATAATCCCCGCTAATCATCACTAATCCACATCTCCTGAGTTTGGTGATACTCTCCTGATGAAGGAGGCAGCGTCAAGCCTCTTACGCCGGAGCACAGATATATGTGCTCGTAGTGCTTCCCGGTGGTACTGCTATAATTATGCATAGACAACAAGATTGCAGAGATGAACTTCTGCTTTTCCTTAAGTTGAGAATCAGTGGCCATCACATGCTCTGTACATCAGCATTTCGTATTTAATATAATACTGCACGTTTTAAGCTTAGTTGGAAGACAAATATAGAAAAAAATAAATACAAGCATTATGCAAATGTGAATATTTGTAACCAGGCAGATCTGGATACATGCATATAGACTAAAATATGTGGCAAGCACTCAGATTAGTGCTATCAAAGCTATTAAACAAATCCCTAAAACCTCTGAAATATGTTTGAGTAAATTTCATGGTGGGTTTAAAACAGTTCCATATTCACTATTCCCTACATTAA
The DNA here is from genome assembly GCA_034779995.1 of Parotocinclus haroldoi. NCBI lineage: Eukaryota > Metazoa > Chordata > Actinopteri > Siluriformes > Loricariidae > Parotocinclus > Parotocinclus haroldoi. The sequence continues at coordinate 71,455 of JAUZST010000129.1, read as the reverse complement.
AAAAAAAATCTGGAACACTATATACTGCAGTATTATAGGGAACAGGAGGATAGTGCATGATTTCAGACAGGGTCATCATCAGACCCACTTCACTGGACCACGTGCCCCAGTAATATTTGTCTGTGATCCACTAATATCACAACAGTGCAAAGTCCTGGATTTCAGGACAAAACTTACAGGACATGAAACAGCATGTTAATTCAATATAGGCACTACATTTCCCATTATGCCCCAGCATCTTTCCAAAAGCTTTATGTGCTAACACTTTCATCCAGAGTCGGTTTCTTTTTATGTTGCTATGTTTTGCCCCTTATAACTGTATAAAAAACCCCTAATGCAATGACATTTGTCAAACTAGCAAAGGCATCAGGTACAATCGAAAATGTATTTATTACATTTAATTTATTATTAAATTAATAATAAAAACTTTTAACTAAAATTTTGTTTTTAATAGGCTCATTATTATATACACAGTTGTGCCCTTATTAAGTAGATGGGTACAGCTGTGCCCCTTTAATGTCTGTGTGTGCCCTTGTTTGACAGGCAGTTTAGAAACTCCCCTGATTTTAGACCCCAGCTTATACAATTTTACTAATTTATGTGCCACTGCAGATTCCTTCACATAAATACAGCCTTGCATATACACTCAACACTATTTCGTCAGTCCAGCAGCAACAACTTGCTTTTAATAATTAGTAGTATCTAATATTAGAAGCTTTTCAGTGAATCAGCTCTTTTGGAATCAATAAGTCATGGGCAAATCTACCAAACTCCATGATGTATCATGGGTATTATTTATCCTGGTAGTAGATAGTGTTTGTACACTATGCACAGAGTGCACTGTGGGATTGTCTAACTTGGTCCAAAGATTTTGTTACTACAAAGTAGTAGAACCCCAAATAGTGCACAACATAGTGGATACGGACTGATTTACAACATCAATTGCACAGTTACTGCAGTGTGGAAATAGTAGTGCAGTTAAAAAAAGCACAACAATTATTCTACTGATATTATTCAATATGCAGACAGTGGAAGCTTCAGGCTAAGGCTGTGTTTATTTTAGGCTACTATGTCACTCAGTATTCAGAGAAATCAGTATTATATATGGATTAATGTATAGTATATATAAGTAATAATAAATAATGATCAGGTGAGTCAGTTTAGGAACTCAACCTACCAAAATAATGTGACCTTTCTGTGGAAATCAACCCTTGGCCTTCCCTATCTGTCCTGTCAATGCATATACATATGCTCATCTATAAATAAGACTTAATGATTCTGCTGCAAGACAAAAATGGCTAAAGCCAAAACTGACATTAAAATACATCAAATATAAATAAATAAAAGCACAAAATAAATGAATATAACTTGTGAAATCACAGTAAGAATGACATATGCCAAGAATGTTATAGAAATCAAAATTATAACAATGGCTTGGGTAGAAATCTTAGGATTAGGTTTGGGTTTTTAACCTATTGAACTTTAAATTAAGTTTTAGTTGTCAGAGTTTTGTAAGCTTAATCCTTTCTGTTTTCCTTATATCTATTCTCAAATTTGACAGCAACAATTTTAGTACATTTCTTTCAATTTCATTTGATATCCAAGTGACAGGGATATAGATCATTCTCACAAAATAAAGATCTTTAAGAAATACTTGGGCTCATTTGGATATGTCAAGGTTCACCTTATACTTCACTTGATCTGTTGTTCGGTTCTAGTCAGTGTTACTTACTTGCTCTTCAGGTTAAGAACATTAGGCAGAGTATCCCATGGCTGTTGCTCTTTCACATGTTTGGACTCCAGCTCTGCTGTCCAGCATCTTACTCTTTCACTGCAAGCGAATGCTGTGTAGAAACCTGTCAGGTAATTGCAAGCTTTCATGCAAATAGCGCAGCCCAGCAGTGGCATGTCTCATCCACTCTTGAGGTAATTGGTAAATTAATGCAAGGGGTTGAAATCTCCCACTAGTACCACTGACGGGGGTGTAGCTGTAGAGTTTCTTTTAGCATCCCATCTCAAATTCCATCCTATGAGCACGACTGTGCAAAGAATAAGAATTTAAACACTGATAAATGTGGACAGTATGAGTGTAGTTTAGATTTAATTGTATGGAAAGGATAAGTGAGTTGAAATGAGCATATACACAAACGCATTTACTATATAATGAACCACACTGTCGAAAAGAAAGAGGGATTAAGCACAAGAACAACTAACCCACCCTTGCTGGCTTCTAAAACAAAGCCTTAACGTTTACATTTACATATAGTAAGTTAGCAGACAGTCTTATGTACAGTGACGTTTACACTGTGATACATTGTGGTACAATCTTACAATCCAAGAAATTGTGGATCAAAAGGCATTGCTTAAAGATCGGAAAGACACATGTTTTGGTCCAGTGTCCGGTGCCTTAACTGTAGTTCCAACACAGCCACACAATCCTCAACTGCTGTAATTGTAAATACCACAATACATTGTCATGCATTTTGCATTTCCCATTCATATTTTAACTTACATTTAAACATTTACTTTTGCATTTTTCTTTTAAACACAGTTATTTATTCAACTTAATACAGTCTTATGAAAAATGACAATTCACTATATTAAATGTTATATATATATATATATATATATATATATATATATTTTTTTTTTTTTTTCAAAGTAATTGTCCGCTGGTGGACAAACTTTTGCACGAGACTGTGTATATCCTTGATAAGTTATGTATAATGTTGTGTTAAAATTTTGAAATAGAAACACTGGTATATAAAAAATAAATAAAACATGAGCTTGAGAGGAAAGAGAAGTTTATTGTAATATGTTGGTGTTCGATTACATTTTGCCAGCGCTTGTATCAGGCGTGCATCAAGTGTTTTGACCGTTAGGGGGCGCTTTAGACTCACTGTTCTGCTGACGTGTTCAGAAGAGTTCGGACGCATCGGACTCTAGAGAAAAGCAGGCTATTGTGACTGGTTTCAAAATATAAAAACATATAACGTATACATATGAATATATAATTTTAGTAATGCAAACTTTCATTTTTGTTATTCAGAATAATATTTTAAATTGTAACAAACTACTATTAATATGAGATACAGAGTATTTTAGCATAATTCCTTTAAGTCGTGGTTATGTAATAGAGCGCATGCATATCTTTTCAGAAGCGGAAATAAGACATTGTTGTAGGTTTAAGAGGTGTTTATATGAATGAAGTAAGTTTGTGAAAACTAAATTTCACGCAATGCAAGAAACGCAAAATACACCCTGGGACATGAATCAGTATTTACCACGACCCATTCTACCAGGGTGTAAAGAGTCCAAATATTATATGCGTCCAGAGTTTTAGTCGTTTAGTAAAAACGCCAAACATTTTAAACAACTAAGATTTTAATCAAATGATCAATAATATCTGTTCGATCTGCTATAACGGACTAAACCCAGTTTACGCTTTCTGATAGGAAAATAAGGTTATTTTAGAACAACCAAAAAAAAAAAACTTTGTCTGCAATGCTTCAGATCATTTTGTCGGCATCGCTGAAAAAAACTTCTGTAAAAATGTAAGGTCAGTTTTATTAAACCGTCTTTAATGAAATGAAATGAGTTTTGAATTAATCTTAACGGTAGGAAGAAGACATCATATGCGCAGTTTAGTAGTGCATCTGGTTTCCACCACGCTTTTAAGAAATAAAATATTGCATCAAAAGGCTGAACTGTTAAATGCTGTAACGAAACAATTTAATTCAATACTTATTCTTACTTTTAGCACGTGAATCTTATATCATATAAGCACCCGTTGGCTTTACAGTACGGGGAGCACTCGTGCTTTTTTTGCATTTAATGTAAATAAGCTAAATGTTCTTTCTCAAATAAATGTTTTAAAATACATTTCCGAAACACACAGTGGCAAAACCTAGCCGCTGTAAGAAATGAAAAGTTTTAATCAAACACAAATCGTTGTCAAGCCTTCTCTAGTGCATTATGTGCATGATCATCTTTATCTCTACCAGATGATAAAGTTCAGGTCATAATTATGAATTAACTTCACAGTAGATCTATTCACTTTTTTCATTTATTCTAGATGCAGACTTATGCTTTTGTCTTTCAATTGCAATCTTTTTTTTGTTATTCTACATCTACATGTCCAAATAACAATCTTCAGCCTACTTGTGTCTTTGATTTGTTAATGACTCCTAAACATTCATTTGTTTACTAAATAAATGTTGTTCATTTGTTCAGGTTGCCACTTGAGAAAGGATGCGCGTGGGTATGAAGCATGTAACAAACCTTACTGGTGTGGAGTATGATATAGCGCACTGTTTTTGGGAATTAAGTTACCCAGTGGAGTAAGAGTAAGAATGAATCATTTTGTTCATTAGATCAATCAGAGTGTACATTAGATATTTGGTCATCACCCAGTAAAGTAGTGTGCAAACGAAAAATCTGCAATGGAAAATAAAAGACAGAAGCCAGAAGTTCTCGAATATACATTTTATGTAAGTAATAAAATATTACTATAACATAAATATAAACGTGACTTTGCAGTCTACATTTCGCAATCAACGTACAACCAAATGTAGTAAAAAGAAAACATTTGTAATTCACTGCAACAGAATGAACAGAGCCACAGAAAGCTCCGAACACATACAAATAAATAGATAGATATATAAATGATCAAATCCATAAATGAAATATTAAAATATCTTCTTGGAATTAGCGTGTACAAAAACAGCCCGAAAAGAACAAGAGAGAAAGAGAGAGAGAGAGAGAGAGAGAGAGAAACCAAACAACAACAACAAAAAAAGAAAGAACAAAACAAACTCAGAACACATACATATGTGTACATATTGGACATATTTACATATTCGAAATAATGACAACTATTTATTTAAAATCTTTTCTTTTTTATTTTTTTTGGAAAAAGTTGTATATCCCACACGGTTTCAAATAACAGAATTGGCAAAAAAGAACACCTGCTTCAAGCTGCTCCCCCACAGATGCCTTACACGAAATGCACGACTTATTCAGGACCTTCTGCCCTGTCCTGCTCTCAGAAAACAATAAATAATCCCACAGCACGTTCATCAGCACAACGTCTGCCTCTGTCCGCAAACATACCAGCGGGAAAGGGTACGTCCAAAAACTATCGTACTAAATAGTAAGTCAATATAGCGAAGTTCTGCTTAGAACTACTACTTAGTACACTAGTGTACAGACGCAGCCGGAATCGGACGGGCGCAGAGGCTCGTCCAGACGTCCAGACAAGGGAAGGGTAAGAAAACAGAAGCAAAGGAGTACAGCACAATGTACGGGCGCTGAAATTTACCTGAGATATTACTTTTATTTCCACTTTTGCCCTTTTACTTTCGATAGGTCTAATTTTGTAAAGCCTGTTAGGGGAAATAATAATAATAATAATAATAATAATAATAATAATAATAATAATAATAATAATAATAATAATCATCATCATCATCATAAAAACATCGTGCTTTCAATTTGAGTGTAAACATTTTTGCTATCCTTAGGCTAAATAACGCTTTCATTAGCATGGAACAAATAAATAAACAGCTGCGACCAAAATAACGCAAGGATAAGTGCTTATGAAAAAAAGGAAAATAATAATAATAATAATAATAATAATAATAATAATAATAATAATAATAATAATAATAATAAAAGTGACAAGTCCCTCACAGGCTAACTGTCGTCTTTTTTATCTAGTTTCAAATGTAGAAGACATTTACAAACCAAGATACAAGATCGCAAATTATGGCTCAGTGGCTTTGACAAAATGTTCCATGTACATATACATGTTGGGTACCCGAAAGATACAAAGAGTCCCGAACCAGAATACAAAAAGCACAACTTAAAAAGTGAAAACACTCAACAGAAACAGCACGAAATGTCTACTACTGTAACAGTGAGCGTGGTTAATTCTGATAATGCACGATCTGTGACTATGTCCTTTGTTGATAATCGACCAAACACTACCACCGGCAAGAGCGGGCAGAAAAAAAAAACTCTTTTTTTTCTGGTGTTTGGCTCCGTTTGAGCAGTGAGGAAATAATCTGTTTACTATTTTCTTCTCCAGAACCAATAGGGTTTTTTGTGGAAACAGGTACCGCTTTCCCCTAAAATGCACATTATTGACTCTGTGGTCATTCATGCGTTTTGTTCCCCCTTTTATCTTTTGCGTCCCGTCTACTGTTGGTGCGCCACCGTCTCCCGTCCACAAACTCTTCCCTCAAACTTTGCTGCGTGCATTGTCACTCGGGATAACAAACGAGAAGAATGAAATACTGTGAAATCCCAAGTCCCTCTGTCTACCGTTGTTCTTCTTTCGATTCTGCTGAAATAAGAGCTGAAATCAGTCACTGGACAGAACTCTGCAGTGTGTGGTGAAGCGGGGGTGTCTCTGCCTGTGAGTAAACGTCCTCCATGCTCGGGTGCGCGACCCCCACCGGGGTCATCCTTTTCTCTTTCTGTCTCCTGTTGCAAAACCAAACGCGCACCACCTCCTTTTCGAGCTGCAGCGTTCCGGCCAAAGTGCTGATCTCGTGCGCCGAGGGCTTGGGGCACTTCAAGAAGTGGTTCTCCAGCGCCCCTTTCACCCCAACCTCAATCGAGGTCCTCTTCTTGCGCTTGCGGCCCTGCGCCGCAATCTTGTCTAAGTTCGTGGGACTGCCTGTGTTCGAGTCTGTCTCCTCCAGCCATTTGTTGAGCAACGGTTTGAGCTTGCACATGTTCTTAAAGCTAAGCTGAAGAGCCTCGAACCTGCAGATGGTGGTCTGCGAGAAGACGTTGCCGTAGAGCGTGCCGAGCGCCAGCCCCACGTCCGCCTGGGTGAAGCCCAGCTTGATGCGCCGCTGTTTGAACTGTTTGGCGAACTGCTCAAGGTCGTCCGAGCTGGGCGCATCTTCGTCCGAGTGGTCCTGATGATGGCCGTAGGGCTGCTGTGGAGACTCGAGCTGATGCTCGTGACCGCCAGAGTCGTCGTGCATTGACTCGCGCATACCGTGGTGCAGAGATGGTTGTGGGCTCAGCATAGCGTAGCCGGTCTGAGAGTAGACGAGAGACTGGTGGCCCCCGGAAGCGGGTGAAAGCGGCGACAAGTGGTGCGTGGTGCTGCTGGGCGCCCACGAGCCGTGGTGGCCGTTCTGCGCCGCCTGGTGCACCAAGTGTGACCTGTGGTAGCTACTGGCCAGCTCGTCGCGGCTGGCAGGAACGCTGGCCTTGTGCTCTGGCTGCTGGCCGAGGTGCGTCCCGCTGCTCCAGTCTGCGCCGGACGTGGGCAGCCACTGGTGGTGCGTCAAACTCATCGGGTGGCCCGCGTTGGACGCCGCCAACCCCTGCAGGTACTCGTGGTGCATCATCTTTTGCACTTCTCGGTAGGTCGTGCCCTGGTGCATCCGGTCCGAGTCCGGGTGCATGAGAGGGTTGGAAGGCAACGAGTTATTCCGCGGGATGTACTGAGCTGTCGTCGCCATGGCTCCGACTCTGAAAACTGACGCGCGCTCAGGAGGCGAGGGAGCTTTTTAGCGCGCGGACACGCCCCCCTGCGCGTGTATTGGCTGCCGGGCGCCTCCAGCTTCACTGACGCTCAGTGTTTTCCCTCGCCGCGATCCCACTTACTCGCAATTGGCCGCTTTCACAATGCTTTCTCTCTTTTTTTGAAATCCCTTTTCCCCCTCTCCCACTAGTCAAGACGGCGAGCAGCAAAGCCGTAGGAAATGATTGCCTTTGGTGGCGTGTTGTGAGGTAAAATGACCACGTGGGGGAGTGCCGTACTCTTTGGTACGGGTTAAAAAATGATTCCCCACCCCATCCCACTTTTCCCAACCGGGGTAAATTAGTGCTTATGAACTGTAGCTCTCTCTTTTTAAGGGCATTAGTATTCTTAAGTATTCCAATAACCATCCACAGGAATCATGCAAATCACTCAGAATTACTGGCATAACTATTTTATGTTGATTGCATTCTTATTATCCATACAGAGCAAATGCTTTGTCTTTATCCTGAATGTACCGTGTAGACGTTTCGAATTGGACGTCCAGGAAATAGCCTATATAATCCTTCTAAGACCCAAGCCTTGATTTTGTATGCATTCTTATTTTCCCCTTGTTATCACGGAATGTTAGTAACTGATAAGTATAAAAACTACGCAATGACTTTGAACAGATTTAATGGTCTGTAGGAACAATGTCACACCCACTGGCCTGTGTGAAATGTTACAAGTGAGGACAAAGTATCTGCAAGGTAAAGCCAACTGTAATGTATGCATGGTGACACAGGAGGATAACGCACGCGCTCTCAATGTAATGATAGGAAACTGGGATTATTGAACATTATAAGAAAACTAGATTTGAGAGCACTCAGTCTTTTACAGCTGACATTTACAGATACGGTTCGTTGAAGAAAACTGTAGAACCATCACACCGTTTTAAATGTCGATGTTTACATTTTTGGTCGCCATGTAGGAACTCTTTATGGCAATAGCTTAAGTCCAAGCGAGGCTGGAGGTGTTTCCATGAAGTTTCCACTCATTTTCGCCCTAAACTTCCAGAGACCATGCGCCTGTTTTCTTTTTAAATCCTCCTCTCTGGTTTCTTTTCGCACCGCTTTTCCAGCTGATCTGATTACTTTTCCCTTCACGTTTTGTCCCAATAGCAAATTACCAATTCTATGAATTGCAAAGCAGCCTCTGAGACGCTGAGGGGTAGAGAGAGCGAGAGAGAGAGGGGGAGATTGCGAAGATTGAAAGGGATCTTTGCAAACACAATCACGTTCTTAAATGGAAATGCGGGGCTTTAAACAAATCTTACATCTCTCCTGTTTCAGTCGCCTAAAACTGCGCAATCAGGAACACACACTCCTTCTGAAAGCGCAGCCGCTACTGTTTCTGCTGCTTTGCTGAAGCTTGTTTTTTTGGAGGTGGGGACAGTATCAGACCAATTTAAATTATTTGTTCTAATATCATGTCGCTAACGGTCGCATTTGTGCATGTGTCTTGCTGTTATTGGGTTATTTTCACAGGGATTTAAGGACCAGAGGTTTGCGGAAATCCTAGTTGAAGCAGGTGTTTCGCACCGGTAAGTTTGCGCTCTTGTTTTCGGTCTGTTCCTGAGCAGGGATGTGTGTGTCTGAGTGTGTGTGTGTGTGTGTGTGTGTGTGTTTTCAGGGTCACAGGTTCTAGTCACCTATCTGTCAAAGGCGTGGTTATGTCCACTCAGCCTTCATTTATTTATTTATCTATCTGAGTAGCAGCGGGAGAGAAGTGCAAACCGCGCGGGTCTTTCCTTGCAAGTCCTTCGTTTTCTTTGTTGGGTCCGAATCTCTCTGAAGCCGTATGGCTACAAATCCCAAAGCAAATCCACAGTCCCTGGCGCGCACGTCTGATTTGACGTAATGACGTGTCAAACGTACTGAGGTTCCTGTGATTTTTTCCTGTAACATTTAGGCCTGTCACTCTGAGTTGACACGTTCTGTGAACGAAAATAAAGCAAACGTAGTCGAACAGGGACAAGACAGGGACACGCACTGGGTGATGGTGTGATGCTGAGCTGAGTGCGCGCACCGAAATGCAGCTTTCCAGGACGCGCTTAATGAGCATGCTTTACTGTCCACTCCTGCTCATTTGAGAGTCTATAAAAAGCGCGCTGATCGCTGTTCAGGGAGCTCAATCAGAGGCACAGACCGACTCTTGTAGTTCCCCTGCTGGCTGCAAAAGCGCGCAGATGCTGGCCGATAATACGGCCTTGTGTGGCGTGAGGGGCATTTTTGCCGGGACGCGCGAGGTTGCCATGGAGAGGCTGCTGAAAGGGCTGCACTGATCTGTCTGATGAGTGATTTGCGTTACAGGAGGAAAAAAGGCGAAGAACAGGGCCTGTTCTGTATAAGACAGTAGGGAACAGCTGTGCTCTTTGACCGGTGAGGATGCACTAAAATTGGATGGTTTAAAAGGTTCTATTTATTTGGAAGCGTGCAATGAAATAGCACTTTTACTTTTCACTACATCATCCATCATCCCTTTCATTTCATCTCAAAAGTTGGACATAGCTTCCTCACAAGAGTAAGAATCGGCTTCCATGTGTTTGAGTTTGGCTATTAGAATGATCACCTGTTTTGTTTTTTCGTTTTTATTCTCTTATTTCCACTCTTCATTTCCATGATGTGTTGAGTCTAATTTTTATCCCATATCCCCCTGAGACCCAGAGTCTGCAAACTAAGATATTGCATATCTAGGATTTCTACAACTTTTTCCACTGAACATTTTACACAGGCCAATAGGTGTGACAACAGAGAGAAAGAGAGCAATAGGTGTGACAACAGAGAGAGAGAGAGAGAGAGAGAGAGAGAGAGAGAGAGAGAGAGAGAGAGAGAGAGGGAGCATCTTTTCCTTTAAGCATTTTTTAAATAGGGCCCTTGTGTTTTGTCTGTGTCCTGGTTTTGTCAACGTCACGCCTCTGTGCTGTGGTCACGTGCTTTAACTTGATAACGTACATTTCTTGTATCATTATGAACAGTTTTTGTGACAGTGTGAAGTTAAATTAGATTAAAAAAAAGAGTAGATTACTTCTATTTAATCATTGCATAATGCCAAATAAATATTCACAAATAAATCCAAAAGAACAAACTACAGGCTATTCAGTGTTCCTGCACCTCTTATTACATCCCACATAAATATAAACATTACACCAAAAATGGCAAATATCTGGTTATTTCTATATGTTAGATTTCCTACATTGTCACTTTTTCCCTGACTTTTAGTGAAAAAAGAAAGAAAGAAATACACAAACAAAGAAAGAAATACAAATAAACAACAAATAAGCAAAGTGTAATTATAGTAGGACGTTATGTATAAAGTACTTTTCTGGCCCTAACTCGAATTACTTTGCATTTCAATGCAACTAAAAATGTTTTCAATTTCCTGTTACTATAAAAACCAGTCAGTCCTGTTAAATATATAAAGATCTGACCCAGCACAGAATTAGTACATACATTAAATGTAAATATATGGCATCAATATCACTAGATACTAGTTAGGATACAGTGCACATTTGAATGATTTACCAACATTGCATATTTTTTTATCAATCATAGTTACAATATTTTCAAATATAAACGGGAAAAACAAGACAGAACTTCAGATAATTTTTCAGAAGATCCAGATGATACAATTTCTCTTGGTCCGATTCCATATTTTTTCAGAAACATAACATAACTGAGTAACATAACTAAGTGAAAACCTGGGGAAATTACTATAAATATTATGGATTTCTTATGAAAAATATTTATACCACAGACCTATATGGAAAATCTGTAAATCTGTGAGACCCAAGACAACAAATAAATACCAATTTGATTGTTCTATGTAGTTTTTAGCAATTTTTTCATTCACATGTCGTAATAACCAGGACATGTAGCTTAATAATATATTTTTTAATACAAGTCTATACACGTCCTGTTGCTTGAGACACCCATTTAGTGGACTGGTTTAGTAACATGTGCTTGAAAAAAAGCAGTTTGAATCAAAAACATAAAATGTACCTATATGCACAACTGTGCACTTTTACTAACATCTACATTTACTAATATTTACATTTACATCCACTATCAGTGTTCTATGTATATTTTACATTACAAAAACTGATGAAGTACCTATTTGAACTTGAACATGAATACAAGTGATACTCACCATATTTATGACTTAAGAGCCACGCATTGCAAGCCTTCATTATATTGTTTTAGACGCAACCCAAGCAATGTTTGAAATTGTGTTAGGATTTTAGGGTATAATAAATGAGAAGAAGCTAATGCGCAAAAAAGTGAACTCAAGTCTGCATGCGGAAAACAGTATAATATATTTCATGCCATGTCCTGTCACCCTGAGATTTAGCTACTTATTCGAAGCGCTTAAAATGCACGTTCGTTAATAAAACATCAGGATATACACAAACCTAAAGTGTTTTAATTATAGATTCGTCTCACACTTGAGCCGCCGAGTCTGCTCATCCATTTAGACTTTTGTTTTGACAGACGTGGCTAATGGGCGCCGCGCTTCCTTAGAAAGCAGCCGTTTACTTCCAGAGCTCAGTCCTCAGGTGACTCTGTCTCTCTCCTTGTTCTTTTCTGGATAACAAACTCAGACCATGGCGCCAGAGTCTCGAGGGAAAAGCGAGGAAAGGCTTCCTTTTTAGAGGACAAAAATGGTGCGCTATATTTCTCCATCTCTTCAGTTATCCGTGTGCTAATTATGAAGGCTGATTCGCGCAACAGCAAACGCTATATATATATATATACACACACACACACACACACACACACACACACACACACACACACACACACACACACACACAC
>JAUZST010000129.1:37978-58927 GCA_034779995.1 Parotocinclus haroldoi | reverse complement strand
TCTTCTTATCCTTCTTGAGATGGTTCTACTCCTTCATTGGAGTCCAGCTGTGTTTAATTGAACTGATTGGACTTGATAAGACCTCACAGCTCACAGTGCATGTCAATGCAAATGAGAATCATGAGGTCGAAGGAACTGCCCAAGGAGCCCCGTGAATGAATTGTGAAAAGGCACAGATCTGGCCAAGGTTACAAAAAATTTCTGTAGCACTCAAGGTTCCTAAGAACACAGTGGCCTCCAGAATCCTTAAATGGAAGAAGTTTGGGACGACCAGAACTGAGCAATCGTAGGAGAAGAGCTTTGGTGAGAGAGGTAAAAAAGAACCTTAAGATCGCTGTTGCTACGCTCCAGAAAGGCAGTAGGGAGATGGGAGAAAGTGGCCCGATGGAAGTCTCTCCTCAGTGCAAGACATGAAAGCCCGCATAAGAGTTTGCCAAAAAACACATGAAAGATTCCCAGACTATGAGAAATTATCTGGCCTGATGAGACAAATATTGAACTTTTTGGGGTTAATTCTAAGTGGTATTTGTGGAGAAAAACAGACACTGCTCATCACCTGCCCTATACAATCCAAACAGTGAAACATGGTGGTGGCAGCATCATACTATGAGGGTTTTTTTCAGCTGCAGGGACATGATGACTGGTTGCAATTGAAGGAAAGATCAATGCAGTCAAGTACAGACATATCCTGGAAGAAAACCTGTTCCAGAGTGCTCAGGACCTCAGACTGGAAGGTTCACTTCAACAAGACAATGACCTTAAGCACACAGCTAAAAATAATAATCTGGCCCAGCCAGAACCCTGACCTAAACCCAACTGAGCATCTCTGGAGAGACCTGAAAATGGATGTCTACCAACGTTCACCATCCAACCTGATGGAACTGGAATGGATCTGCAAGGAAAAATGTCAGGGAATTCCCAAATCAAGGTGTCAAAAACTTGTTGCATCATTCCCAAGAAGACATATGGCTGTACTCACTCAAAAGGGTGCTTCTACTAAATACTGAGCAAAGGGTCTGAATACCTATGACCAAGTATTTTTCTTTTTTAATAAACTTTTTTTCTGTCAAGATGGGATGCTGTGTGTTCACTAATGAGAAATAAAGAGAAAATTAATTTTTTTTTGCAAATGGCTGCAATGAAACAAAGAATGATTAATTTAAAGCGGTCTTAATACTTTTCATACCCACTGTATACTACTCACACAAATTATGTCCCCTAATTTTTGTGAGTAGGGTATATACACTTAAGTCAATGCCAATTTAGCTTTCTTTGTAAACTGGAGTATCCAGAATAAACACATGCAGACTGCAGAAAGGACTCCCTGGCCACCGCACCTCCCTGGGATTGAACACTGGACCTTCTTGCTGTGATTTGGCATTGCTGCCAACCGTGACACACTCTATGCAATTTAAAATCTTAAAAATGTATATATTTGAGGATCTAGTAACCTCAAATTTTCATGAAAGCAAAGTAAATTGTTCTGTTTTATCCTCAAACCGCATATTCACTAGGCAGTACAGTAAATAAATACAGTAAATAGGCACTGGGTCATACCCCAGTCCATCACAAGGTTTCGTGAATACACCGTGCAACAATCGAGTTTCATGCCCCATCCAAGATTTGAATCTAAGACCCTCAGGAACTGCCTTCTCCAGCAGTTGGCTCTTACCACTGAGGGACTAGAAATACTACTATTTGTATTATACTATATATCTAACTGTTTCTCTAAGCATTGGGCAAGCTGAATGTTCTGTCAGGTATTCAAGAGGAACCAATAAATCATCACTCTTATCTTTAACCAAAAAGAAGTATGGGAGCACATAAACCTGGGTATTTTATACAAATGGCATTGTATCATAATACTTTAAAGGTGCACATATATATCAAGTACATATGATTTTTTAATAGCCAACATGAATGAAGCGTGAATGTACCATTTATATCTCAGTTAACACGTATTTACTGTGTTGTCCTGCATAAGAAATACAACAAGAAAGATACGTAAACTGTGTTGTCAGGTACAGTGAAATGTATGTATTTGGAAAGTCCCTTTCACTTTTTTTTTTACATTTTATTATGTTGTGGCCTTGTGCTAAAATAATAAAACAAAATACATTTTCCCCATTATTTTGCACTTACGTGACTACTACACGTGATATCCTTTAATTTAAAGTATAATACTGCCACCACAATGCTTTAGTGTAGGGCTGGTAATGGGCAGGTGATGAACAGTACCCAGTTACCTTCAGACATGATGCTTTGTATTGAGGCCAAATAAGTATTGAGGTAGGTAGTATTGTATTGTATCTTTTATTAAGGCTTCTCTTCTAACCACTCTGCCAAAAAGCCCATATTGCAGCAGTGATGATTGACCTTCTGGAAGTATATCCCATTCTTGGAATCTTAATAAATTAAGATTGGTGACCAGCTCTAGGAATATCTAACTCTGGTTATACCACACTTATTAAATAAAAAAAAAATTATGGAGGCTATTGTGCTCTTGGGACTTTTCAATGCAGCAGATTTTTAACAACCTTCTCCAGATCTGCATCTAATCACAAATCTATATCTGAGCCCTACAGGCGGTTCATTCCTCCCCGTGGCTTGATTTTTGCTCTGATATGTGTTGTTACCTGTGAGACCTTATATAAAAAGGTGTGTGTGTATGTGTGTGTTTACAAATCATGACTCAAATCAAGGTGTACAAACATCTCAAAGATAATGAATAAAAATTTCAAGTGATAACTTGAGAAAGCTATTAAGAGAAAAACGTGCATAGCAAAAATGTCCATCCAAAATTTTGCAAAGTATTAAAAAATAAATATACTGTATATACACAGTGTGCATATACACTGATCATGCACCTCCTTTGGGAGGTTTACTGTATTTATTTACTGTACTGCCTAGTGAATAAAAAAGGACAACTTACTTTGCTTTTATGGAAATTTGATAGATTTGATAGATCCTCAAGTATATGTAAAATTTTAAGATAAAAAAATTTAAACCAGTTTTCAAAGAAAGCTAAATTGGCATTGACTTAAGTGTATATACCCTGCTCACAAAAATTAGGGGACATAATTTGTGTGAGTAGTATTCAGGCCGCTTTAAATTGATCATTCTTTGTTTCATTGCAGCCATTTGCTAAAAAGTTAATTATCTCATTATTTCTAATTAATGAACACACAGCATCTTGACAGAAAACAGACGTAGATCATTTAGAAAATTTATTTAAAAAATACTTGGGGCACCCCCTTGTTTCTCTTTGGGCACCTCCTTGTTTCTGCACTCATTGTCCATTTAATCAGATATGCTGTTCTGGACCTCAGTTGTAATAAGAGGTTCTTTGAGTTCTATCAGTTTGAACCAGTCTGGCCATTCTCCACTGACCTCTGGGATCAAAAAGTAATTTTTTACCCAGAAAACTGCCATACTGGATATTTATCTTTTTTTTTATCATTCTCCATAAAGTGTAGAGATGACTGTGAATGGAAACTCCAGTAGATCAGACCAGAAAATCACCAAGATCTTACAATACAGTACAAGTTTGACAGATGGTTTGTAGTTATAAAGGTACTGAATATTGTTTTTCCTGAAGTAAGGAGGTTTGTCTCATGCAATAACAATACATAAATAAAATCAGTCTATAGTTAAGAAGTTACACTCATCTTGCTTGTTGCTCTTATTGCACTTGAAAACAAACATTCTTTGGCCCCATTTCCAAAATAAGGACCTTCAGTTATAAATTTAATAATTTAGTCATTTGACTTTTCAGACATGCACACATTAGAAATGCTTGATTTGATTCATTTACACAATGGAGGCCATGCAATCAGATTGAAGCACATTTTATGAAATAAAGTAATAATAGCAGAATTAACTACCCTGAGTAACTTGCTGAAGGAGGCTATTAAAGACCTTGTTTAAAAAATCACAAATATGACCAAGATTCACAGAAACCTTTTTTGCAGGGTTCATAGCATTCTAAGTAACTATTCTTAATATTTATATACAATTCAAATGTTTCCCCCATTAAACTCTTACAGACCCAAGCAATGTAGAGTGTGAATGTTGCACTCATACACACATTGCACTGTTTACTTTGACAATCTGGCACAATTGGCAATGTTGGCACAGGTCTGTGCCAACGGCCCGGTCTCACATTTTTGTCTATCATACCCTCATGCTCTAAACACATTAGGTTGCCCTAGTCATTCCAATGCTCAGTCAACTTCTGCTGCATTCCTGCATCATTCTTCCAAGGAAAACAACATAAGCATGTGGACCATAAGCAATAAGTAAATAACTAAATCAACTGACAAACTAATACTTGAGCAAGCAGTATTAAACAGTAGAGCTATTATACTGGTCATAGAAATTAGAAATATGAATTACCCCATATTTTTGTGAGTAGTGTATTTTAACTTTAACAGTTACCCTTTAAAGATTTCATTTAAAACACAATACAATTTCTGTATTTGTTCATAAAACATGCTTCTAATTATGAGATTAATCTGATGTACAGCCACTTTAGTCATTAACACAAATATCTATTTATCTAATCACATGGTGATAACAACGCATTGAGACAAGAAGACATGCTCAAGCCAGCCTTCTGAAGCCCAAACCGAGCATAGAAATGGGAAAGACAGGTGATTTAAGTGACTTTGAACATGGTTGTTGCTGCTAGACATTGGGGCTCGTCTGAGAATGTCAGAAACTGCTGATCTACTGAGATCTTTACCTTACAGTTACAGTCAAAATGACAACCTGATAAAATTTGTATTTACTGAAAATTATAACAGTGTAATGTACCAGGCATAAATGTTTTGTTCACTGGTTTGCAGTATACCAGATGAAATAAATTGGCTTTATTGATGGTGTAATATCTGATAAATAAGGTTTATACACCATCACTTCCAGAATGGAGTGTTAATCTTTTAATGCGGTTTGGGAATTAAGTTAGTTTGACAGCATAACAAGAAATAAATGGCCCACCCAGTTCAAGGATGGAAAATAACACAGAGGTTAAGGGACATGAATATGTCCTTTTAATATGTTGTTTCATTTTGATTTGAGATTTTGAGCCATTCATGAATATGTATTGTTACTCTTTTAGAAGAGCAAACGGTTCTGTGTAGAGTATTAAAATTAAAACACAAACAATTTCTCTGTCTTGAATTGGGAGAAGTGGGTCCTTGGATTGCCACACACACAAACACAAAATGGACACACACTCCTTTACCAAAACAGAGAAGAGTGGAAACTGCTCCCTCCCTGATGAAAGGGCCCTTGTGATCACTAGGACAACAAAGGGTCCAGCCGTCTGTGTTTGGAAGACCTTCCCCTTTCTTCTCCCCTTCCCACTCCTCCATCTCCTGTTTTCTCCTCTCTGATTTCACCCTCTCTCCATCTCTCTCTCTCTCTCTCTCTTTCTGTCTGCCCCACACCACTCTCTGCCAGGGTCTGTGCTACTCTTTGTTAGGCTGCTGATACAATCAGGGCAACGGAATTAAAAATCAGCGAGCGTCCTTGTCGAAGGCACCAGGATGCTGCACTTTGATGTCTCCTTGCACATTTGAAATTCATATGTTGTCACACTTCATTTTATTTTACTGCTTTTTTCATTCTTGGATTGTGATTGCAGTCATGTATTGTTTAGTCGTTGAAGACCTTGCTTGGAAGGTCTTTACCTATGCTCTTTATTCATTTTTGTGCATATGTTCCTACACCATTAGTTGAGAGGGGATAATTAATCGATCATTTAATTTGCCTTTGATTGGAGGAATGGTGGTGGCCTGCTGGGGATACAGGGTTTTCGGAGGGGTGTAGCAGATCAGAGAGCGAGAGAGGGGATTGAAATTGAAACACCACTTCAGAAGCAAGGTTTGAGCAATCAGATCAACAAGAAAGGTTATAGCCACACATGTTCCACACATCTGTGAGTACTTTGTGAAAAATAGATACATGCTCTTAAATCCTTCAGTTCACATTAACCAACGGCAATAATAACTCAACCACTCAATTTCAGAAGTTTATTCAAGTACTCAGCAAACAAAAGACTCTTAAAAGTTTACATTGAAGTAAGGTCTATTCTGTATATGAAGAAAATTGTAATTTTTTAAAAACATTTTGTTATTTTGCCGTCTTGTGCTAAAATGAAAATAAATCAAGTTTTTTCCCATCAATCCGAACTCAATACCACATAATGAGAAACCAAAAACAGAATAATAAAAAAAATATATTTATAAGTTTATTCAAACTAAATGTAAAAATATCGGGTATTGAGTACAGAACGATTGATTAAAAAAGTGTTTTTTTATTTTAACACAAGGCGGCAACATTAAAATAGTGAAATGCTTGAAGACTTTCCAAATGCATTATATACAGTTACTTAAGTTAAATACTGTAATTAAAACGGTGCAGAAACCTCTCAGAAAGCAAAGGGTAATTTTAAAAATGTAGTATGGGGGTTAGAATGTAGCTACAATAAACAGACTTATGTGGCCTGTGTAAAGTCATATAAATAACATATAAAAATGATACATTACAGTAAAGCAGGTCAAGAAACGAATCATCTAGATACATCTCTGATACATTCTGCTGAGTGAGTGGAATTTGGTCAGTGGTCCTCCTGTTTGTGTGAGTATCCTCCTTGTATTCAGATTTCCGCCCATATTTCAAAGGTATGCATTAGGTCAACAGGCATTTGTACGATGTCCGAGTGAGAGTGTGTACGCGTGTGTTTCAAAACAAAATAAAGAAACAAAATAAATCAAACAAGCCCTGAATTTTAGTTTGGAATATGCCTTATTAATGACAATACATTCTGCCACAAAGTATGTCTACAACGAATGAGTTATTGCTACACAACAGTGGCAATTTCCCACCATGCTATAACACAGTATGCAAAAAGGCACATGGTTTAAGTAACAACTGAAAATACAAAGTGCAAATTAGCAAAGGAATAAAAACATTAAGCATTAGATTCAGTTACATCCAGTTATTTATTAGGGTTATACCATAAGTTTTGTGTGCATAAGCCTTCTCATTACTTGGCAATGCGTCAGTGGAGCTAAAAAAGCCATGCTGTTATCGTGTGTACACTAACTCTTCTCAACCAATCAGATGGTAAGCAAAGCACTAACTGTGGTATAAAAAGTGAGAAAGTCTTTAGAACCTTTCACTTTTTGTTATGTTGCAGAAGTCTTCTCATCAATCTGTACTGAATACCCCATAATGAGAAAGTAAAGACAATATTTTGAAATGTTTGCAATTTTTTAAAAAAAAAGGGAAAATAAAAGTATTCAGACCCTTTGGTTATGACACCTGAAATTTATCTCTGTAGGTCTCCTATTTCACTTGATCATGTTTGGGATGTTTTCTACACCTTGACTAGAGTCCACCTATGGTGTATCACAGCTAAAAAATGCATATCAGAGCAAAACTAAGCCATAAGGAGTAAACAACCTGTTGACATCAGAGGCATGATTACGTGGAGGCACAGCTCTGGAGAAGGCTCCAAAATAAATAGCTAAATAACACTAAAATACTAAAAGTCCCCAAAAGCACAGTGGCTTCCACAATTCTTAAATTGAAGAAATGTGGAATAACCAGGTCTCTTTCTATAGCTGGATTCCTAGATGAAATCATGTTAATTGAGAACAAGAAAACACGTTGAATTGGTAGGTTTAATATAGTTAATACTGTACATCTGTGCACTCAGTGAAAAATGGTTGAAGAATAAAAATAATGATATCACCAATCAGCCAAAACTAAAATGCATATTAGCTCTGAAATGAATATAATTACTAACCGAACCATGCAGAGTCTGTTACGGTTTCTCTTAAAGCTTTACACATCAGATAGTTTGAAAATGCTTTTGTCCATGTACTGGGTAACCTTCGGTATGTTCACCCAGGCTTCACATGTATCATAATTAAAAAGAAATCATAAAGTAAAGGCTGGTACCATATCCATAAAATAACATGAGACGCACCCTCAGCCTCAATGACCTCCTCATACAGTTACAGATGAGCTTGGGGTTGGGGCTGAGTGAATACTGGGGGAAAGCTAGACGTCCCAACAGTCCTATAAACCCCATCTCTGCCATCAATCTCTCAACATGAGCCCCTCTCCTCTGGATCCTCACTCTCCTAGGTGATGGCACTGTACCCGCTTCACACACACCCTGCCCTCTCCCGTAACTCAGTCTCTGCTGGATATATCTCTTCTCTGCTGCGCCTGCCTCTTCACTCCTGCATTTCTGATGAATGGGTTTTAATAAAAGCTGACAGAGTGATGAAATTAAAAGTGCGTCCCGTGGCCTGCGATCGCTCGGGCCGCTCAATTACAGTGCATATTTCATCAGCATCTTCCTCAAATTAGAGACAAGTGTCTTACATCACTGTTAGGATGATATTATTGGACTCATCATTGCTCGACTTGATTGTTGACATTAAAGCCATTGTTCAAGTGGATATTTGAGGATGCATGGTGTTCCCGTGCCATCATAAGGCCCTGCCAGATCTGCTTTCTTCAGCCCTATTTGCTGATATTACGCAGATTTCCCATGTCGCCTCATTAAAGGAGGGTATCACATGTGATGGGTGAGGGGTGCCAAAGAGGTGGGGAAAAGAAACGAATGTGTGCCTTTCTAAGGGAAAAGTCCCATAAGGACTAACTGACGCTGTCTAAAGCTGCCTGCTCTCCCTATTCAGAAAAGAGATCTTTGTTTTGGTGGATTATCAAGGATTTAATCCCTCCAAATGTATAATCGGGCAGCTTTTGTGCCATACTTGATGCTCTTGGTTGGGTTGTGTGTGTTGGGGGGAAAGAGGGTGTGTGGTAGGGGGTAGCTGCAGGATAGCTTATGCTTCAGGAGCAACAGTGCCCATAAGGATGCCGTTTCATAACAAAGGGGCTATGACACAATTGGACAGACATGAGACTTTTAAGGGGGTGCTAGGAAAGTGACAACTTTTCAAATCTGTCCACACAGATGACTCATTATTTAAGTGTACAAATAGTATTGTTCATAAATGCTCCCACAAAGGCCATCCTTTTCAATTAGTAGGTCCTTCAGACACATCCTTTGCCAACATGTACATGAAATCCCTGCAGTCTCGATGCACACATGCTGTATTATGGCTTGTACTGAAGTCCTTTTTGCAGCATTTAGCACTGAGCTCAAAAACTGCATTTGGAAGCAACATCAGAACAATAACTTTGTTTGTTAAGAACATAATGGAGCTAATTTCCATTGGTCAAAATGCTGCCCCCTAGCCTAAGCTTACCGGCATCAAGTCAATTCAAAATAATAGAGAGTATAATGAAATAGAGAATAAAAAACTATGGCATTTAAGACAACTGTATACATAGATAAAATGCTGAATATATTAGATTAAGAGATAGTTCAATAAAAAGAGTCACTGTAGGTCCTTGTGTCATTACTGGGAAAGATTTGATTGTAATGCATGTGAAAGTAGGAGAGGGAAGTTATTTCTCTCTGATAGGTACTGAGTTACGGTATGGAGTGGTGTAAAAAACACCACCATAGGAATTTGAAGAAGTGAAAGATTAAATGTCAGGCAGTTTGATAAGGTTTACTATGTTTGGAAGAGACCTAGAAAGCACTGCCTGAATGCATCGTGCTACCTATAAGGGGCTGGTTTGGTGAAAACTCTTCTTTACGTTTTTTAAAGAAAAACATTGTCCATATATAAAGAAAGGTCCATAAAAAATGTCTGGTGTGATACTGACCCAATCACCACTGGGATGAACCAGGATGCACACTGTGACCCATGCCTTAGATATAAATGCCTAAAGTCTCAAGAAGACCAACTTCATATTATGTCCATGGCTATACAATAATATTTACAAGCACATACAAATGCAATGTTTGGATATACACATACGTTTGTGCGCCCGTTTCCTTTCATAATCTTATCATGACAATCATGCTGAGTGAATGAAAACACAGGCAGTAAGAAAGCACAGGGCCATGAAAAAATGTAAGATACATTTATTATTGATGAATTAACTTTGGAAGCTTTTCATAGTGATGGAGTGACAGGGGCTTGGATTATTGCCAGAAGGGGTCACCTCATTCAATGCAGGTTTAGATCTTTATTTCCCCATGCCAGGTGAAGAGGTTGGCTTTCAGTTATGCCACTCTTGTGTGACCATCCCTACCTTATTGATTGAGGAACAAAACCCAGTTAATACACAGATAATTTAGAATATAAACTAGATAATTGGAATGAAGCATCAACCTTGAGGTTCATTTAAAACTTTTCAGGTCTTTCTTGAATGTAAGCAGAGCGTCGTAAGAAAAAATCTTTTAAAATAAAAACTTAAAGTTTAGTTCATTAATTAAAGTACACTTAGGAGATTTACAAATTCTAACAGTTATCCAAACAACCTGATCGATAACTTCCTAAAAATCCCTTTCCTGGACATTATGGCTTACTTTCAAAAAGGAGAAACACTCTTTAGATATCATGATATAAACCTTTGAACATTAGACTGCTTAGATGATATCTACTGTTTCAGTCTCTGTCATATGCATTTGCAACATTCCAATGTCCAGATGAGCTTTGATAAAGTCTCTAATTCTAAGGTATCTGAAGACGTGTCTTCATTAATGTATATGGGTTGGAGAGCTATTAAAACGACATCATAATGTGCCCTGAAAATTAGCTGTGAGATGCAAAGAGTTTACTCCAGTTTTAGAGTTGAGTATTGGATTACTAAAAAGGGAATCCTTTCTGTTACTAAAATCTCATTAATCATGTAACTTAGTTTAATTACACACTGTATATCATTAAATCTTCCCAAGTCACTTGGGTCCCTTTTTGAGTCTTGGCCTTCCAAAAGTTTTCCGCAGACTTGCTCAGTTAGCGCTTTGGGCCTAGAATCCTAAACCACTTCTTTAAAACATTTATCTGTTTTTAAAAAAATAATAATAACCTAAGTAGAAATAAAAAATATTTTGACATACAACAAAGCACGGCAGGATGGTGGCTTGGTGGGTAGCACTCACGGCAAGAAGCTTCTATGTGGAGTCCTTCCCATGTCAGTGTGGGTTTACTCTGGGTACTCCGGTTTCCTCCCACAGTCCAAAGTTGATTGGTTAATTGGTGTCTCTAAAGGGGCCCTTAGTGTGTGACATAGTGCGTGGCTGTGTGTGTGCCCTACTTGGACGGATTGACCCCGTCTAGGGTGGTTCTTACCCGGGCCGGCTGGCCCGTGACCCTGTGTGGATTAAGCGGAAAATAATGGATGCATTGATGGACAACAAAGCACCCAAAAACAATTGATATAAACAAAATATAATTGTATTATATTTTATAGGTAAAGGACAACAAACCCTAGATTCTATGCGATCTCATAGCTAGTGTGTCCTTTTAGTACATCAGCAGATTATATGTTTCCTCTGATAAAGTTGTGAATTTGGCATGGCTCCACTCGCCCTCCCCTTCTCTTAATTCACTAGTTTAAGCCTAGTTTAAAATGTGTTTTGTTGTTTTGAATAAAGTTTTAACATTGCCCAATTCTTTTAAAAATAAGCTAGGTAACTAACAAGGGAGATACTGAAATAATTAAATAACCAAGGCTGAATACTCATTCTCAATGTATATAGTTTACTTGGTTGTTTAATAAAGATAACTGGCCTAAACAAACAACAAAGCTGACTGGAAAGAATAAAAATAAGTATAACAGAAAATGCAAGTACACTACTACACAACGCCAGTTTTGAAACACATGATATTAGTTCAGTGATCTAGTCTTGTGTAGCAATTTGTTAATGGTTTATTCTGGCTTGAATCCAACTTGGCCTGTGTTGATCCACACAACTGTTTGTGTTTCTTTGCCAGTTGGCACAGGAATGGAGCTCTGCATTCATTCATGAATCATGTCAACATATATTTACATTGCAATTCTAACACTTTTTGTGTTGCCAGTATTTGCATGTGATTATGGTTTTAGACAACAGCTTGTTTCTTGACCTTAAACTGCACAAATATCATGCAAAAAAGACTTTCTGAGTATCTCCAGGAATAAAATGTCGATGTCTGTCTATGGAGACTGAGAATCACTGAGAATCACTGTGTCGATGTAACTCAAGACCCTGATACTAAAATCCCATTTATAAATTTACTTGTTATTTTAAGACAGCATCAAATGTTTCCTTGGCCACTCAGTTCGAAGTGGAAGCTATTCTAATTTTCTGTGTTTTCTGTGTTTTATTTGGCTAGTTGTGCATTACAGTTTTATCCATCAAGGAGGTTGGGATTCATGCTAGCAGATATTGAAACGGTCTACTTTGGATATGCAGGTAAAATAATTCAATTTAAAAATATATAGAACCATCCATAGTGCTGAAAGCTGAGGTAATGCAGGCAGCTGATGTAAGTAAACACTGATTACATGCAGTGGGCGGGACCAAGTTGTGACACAATTGCTCACTAACTAGAGACCCTCAGTAATCTGTCTTATAGGGAATGATGTCTGTTAGGATACTACGTACTTAAACAGCTGATTGTTTAGTCAGTGCTTACATAGTATGTCAGAAAACAATTGGAATTTAATATATTTGGAAGTGCACTAATGCAGCCTATTATGAAGCTAGTCTGGAATGTTATGGTTTAATTCAAGACATCTGTAAGAAGGATGCTAAATAACAAAATTATTCACACATTTTAACACACATAAGTTTAGCTGCTAATAATATAGTTTGCTGAATAAAGAGGCAGATATATACCTCCTTAGTTATCTGGAATTTCCGAAATTGTTACATATATTTACATGTGTTATAAAGGTTTTTCAGATGTTTGGAAGGGGGGCAATGAACTACTCTACAAATATTATTTCTAATAGTAAAAATGACCTGTAATTTATGGCTCTGTCTAGTCTTAAGGCATTTACTGTGTTAAATGACATCTCAAACTAACTCAAAATGCATTTATCAACCAAAGCAGAAACTTATCTAGTTTGGCAAGGGTGCAAGGCAGGGCCCAACCCCAAAAAATGCATCAGTTCATCGCAGGGCTCCTACACACATGCACACGCAAACACACAAGGACATTTTAGGGATGCCAAGAAACAACAGGAATGTGTGAGGAAACCAGAGTAATCAGAGGAAACTAAAACAGAGACATGGAGAACATGCAAACTCCACAGAGGCAGCAATCAGACTGAAATTTAAACTCTATCTCTGTCTCTGAAAATGTTATTGTGCCTGACAAGTCTGCTTGTAGTTTCTGATTAGACAGCAAAACGATGCCTAATAGTCTATGTATCAGTATGCTATTGCAGTACAGGTACAACTTTGTTATAATGATGGTTCTTAGACCCAAAAGTGCAAAGTATTCCATTGATTTCAGTGTAGAGTTAAAGTTGAAGTTAAGATTATATACAGTAAGGCTCTTTAACCAACAGACAATCTCTCAAGGCAGTTCTACAGTCTGGACCTTGGATTTAAAAAGTGACAGATTTTACAGTGGTAAAAAAATTAAGAATAAAATGAAAAGGAAAAGGGATGAAACTTTGAGAATGTCAAAATCCAAATGGGTAACCCATCCCCTCCCTGGGTTGACTAGACAATTAGATTTATTATATCAATTAAATTGTGATTTGGGGTGACACAATGGCCCAAGAGATAAACATTGTTGCTTCACAGCTCCAGAGATTCTAGTTTGATCCTTGACTTCTGCCTGTGTGAAATTTGCATGTTCTCCCCATTCCTCTATTTTCCTCTCACATTATAAAGACGTGCATTAGGTAATTTGCGTTTGGTCATCTTTAAAATGTACCACTTTGAGTATGCGTGTGCATGTTTTTATGTGTGCTGCAATAGATTGGTGCCCTGACTAGAGTTGGCTACTGCCTGGCACCCTGTGACGCTTGTTAAATTTTGGTTAAAGTCACAAAATAGTGAAAAAACAACAAACAAAAAACAACAAGAGTCTCATGTGGCATTTTGTATCCCAGTAATACCTCATCATCCATGGCTGTGCAAGAGACCATAGCTAGCCCTTCTGTCTGAGTGGCTTATTTTCTGGTCTGTATCGATTACTGTGGTCTGTCTGTCCATATAAGCAGTCTAGTACAATTAACACTCCCCTTCAAGCATATTTCACTTGCCAAGTATTGTTTGCTTGCGTGACATTTTGAAAAGATGTGGAATCTGACTGTGTATGTAGTTCAGTTTATAACGTGGCTCAATACCATATTCGTTTTTTTTTCTTCCTTCAAATCAATGAACACATTCATAAGTGTGAAAACAATTGTAAGAAACTGTAAAGACAACTTTTGGTAGCATTCATCATACAAGATGAACCTAGAAAATGGAATGGCAAATGACTAAATTGGGTGAAAATTCGGTTTAAATCCCTCACATGATTTTAACAAGTTCAGCCTGAGATTGCATAAACAAACCTCAAGGCTTTCCAATCTGGGAGTACACTAAATAGAAGTTAGGAAGTGGATACACAACCCAAAATTGATAAAAAAAAATCTTATTGTCTGTATCTATTATCTAAAATATTAATCTAGATGTGTCCCTCATTACAAGGCCACCACTGCAATCCAAGAAAAAAATCCCTTATTTAGTATATGATGCAATGCATTCAAAAAGCAGAAAATACATTATACTGCACAAGATCCTTAACATTCATTTCTACTTATACAAGTAAAAATATGGTCTGAGTATCTTACATGCTGCTAATAATAATATCAAAGAATGCAAGGTGCAAAGAATTCCAAACTGTTCATAAACTGGACTGTGAACAAAGATTAATATTCACTCTAAAAGCATCAAGAAGCATAGTGCCAGCGCAAGTGGCTAGACCTAAAATCCTGACTCACTCTAGCCTGGCCACAGAGGATTTGTAATTCTCCTCTGGCTCTCTTTTTGTGTATCATGGTCTTTGAAGCACGTCCTTCTCCTGAGTGGCGAGAACTATAGGTATTATTTTCATTGATTCACATGATTCTAAAGCCTTGGATTTAAGGTGTCTTCAGACCATATTGTCAAAGGGACTAAAAGCCAAACTCCACTTTGGCTTCATTTCATCTGTTATATTGTGAAGCTGTTTTGCTGGCCTCAGTCATATAAGGTATGTGAACTCAGAATTTCAGCTTTGTAAAAGGAAGTGCCATTAGTCAGACTCTGTGGGATCAAAGTGATTGAACATGAGCTGTTTAGCAATCCCACCAGAATAGCAATCACAAGGTGGGCTGTGAGGCCATGTAGACAAGAAAAGACGTGCTAGATTTTGGATCTTTGAGACACTGAATTACATTCATTACCCGAGTATATAATAAACATAAGGCACTGAATTAAGAGCCATCTGAGGGTATTCTGCATCTTTAGGAATAGGTGGGGATGACTCTTAAGCCAATTAGCATTACTTAATCTTATGTACTTATGGAATATGACTGTGGTGATTCATGTCCTTTCAGACACCAGAGCATTTGTGGGTGATGAAGTCTGACTCACAGTCAACATTTTAAATTTAGCCCAGAGGTGCTGAATTGTGGTCATGGCCCTGTGAGGTCCACTTAATGTTGTCCACACCAAACTCAGCAAGCCATGTGTTTACTTACAAAGCTTAGTCCATTGTCATGCTGAATCAGGAACGACCCTTCCCAGACTACTGCCATAATCTAGAACGTACGCATCCCTTTATTGCCAATGCATGCTGTAGCATTAAAAGGCTCCCAAGCCAAAGTATCAAAACTGCCCCAGATCATTATGTGTCTGCCATCGATTATCACTATCAAACTTGTCTTTCAGACAACCAGACGTTGGTGCGGTGTTCCTCGCGTTTTCAGTACTCTATTTAATGTCAGTGTGCTTATGCGTAAGCTTGTGAGTAATTGTTCAGCCATGGATCCCCAATGTATACTACTGATTGATAGTTATTGTGTTGATATTACAACAATTTGCAACTTGATTTTGCTTAATCAATTTGCAGTTTTTCCTACTGCTGATGCTCCACAAAACATGACCAAAGCAAAAAGCAAGCCAAAGAATCCTCCTGTTACACTCCTGCTTGTACTGCTCACGGTTGTGATGAAAGGCTCTTGCTCTTTACTGAGTTAATGCTGCCAAAGTCTTATGCTGCACTTGCACAAATGTGTTCTGCTAATGAACTCTGTGCTCCTAACATAACTATCTGCATATTCTGTTTTCTGTTCAATACCACTTACTAGTTCAACCTCCACATTAATATGTTCTTCCGCTCTGGCTCTACTTAAGCTGTTCTTCCATCATCAGTTCCAACCCTCAAATCATTACTCCGACCACATCAGAGAGCAGTTACCCCCCCCCCCCCCAACACACACACTGATCATGCCATACCAACCAAACTTTCCCCACTGACAACAGAAGATCCTTCAGCGACTCTATATAATGCCGATAGGCTTCTCTAATGTCAATATGCATCTCTACTCTAATTTTAGTAATCTTTATAAATATTGCATTTTTTAAATTGATCTTATTATTTTATCTGAAACTTTATAAGTTCATTAAGTTTGTTTTCTGTTCATTTATATTTAGCATATGCTTATTTACACAATTACTACAGACTTATCACTAGGAAGACTTAATCATTTAAATTATTATATGTAACAACTAGACTGCCCAAGGAGGTTGGGTTCCTTTTTGAGTCTTGGTTGTCCCAAGGCTTCTTCCTTATATTGTTTAGGGAGTGTCTGTAAAACTGCCTTGAGACGAGGCTCCACTGTAAAAAAAAAAAAACACTATAAAAAAATCTAACCACTCTGAATTCACTAGGCGAATTCACAGATACATGTTGGACATGACTCAAGTATGTCACAGGTTTTGGTAACTGCATTACTCAACTTTCATATTGTAAACCCCACTTAAGTGCTCTGGAACTCCCATTTCCAGAAGCTGGTTCTTACCTTTGAACCACTGGACCTGCACCAATGAAGCTAATCTGACACACGTCACTGTGCTGATTATACCGCAACTGTTTGGAGCTTGCATAGATGTATGTTTAATGTTAGTATGACTGTGCTAGAATATCAGTTAAGGTACTGGACTACTGACCAGAAGGTCAAGGATTAAAGTTCAATCACTTCCAGGTTTCCACTGTTGAACAGATTTTTAAGCAAGATCTTTCACCCACAGTTGCTTGGATTGTACGATGTGTAAAATGTACAACATCATTCATTATAAGGTGTGTACTTATACTTTTGGCTGCTTTGTATAGACAATATCTGTTGATGCTGCTAGTGAGAAATGAACTCCTCAAAATTCCATTAGCTACAAGTTGCTGTAATCTGTCCAGAAAGAAACAAACTCCCATCCGCTTCGGGTTTACAAAGACACAACTAGTTATGCTGTAGTGAGACAAAACCATAGTGCTCTTTTTTAAAACACAGGATCCACGCAAAGACACGCAAATAAAAAAGGGGGATGGAACATGAAGAAGGCAGGAGACAGAAGTGGAAAAGAAAGGCTGCATGAGTGCTGGAAAGAAAAGGAGTTGGAGAACAGAGGCAGGTTCATATGATTTCAGTGGAATGTTTGTTGACACTGATTCGTGGCCCGGGGCTTTGGGATAAATGATTGAACAGTGCGCCTGTCAAAGCCAGAGGATTTCTGTAGGCTTCTGTAGGCTTGTGCTGTTCGCTGGAGGGAAGGCAGCAGTCAACTAATTGACACAGAATTAACCATGAAACACACTAAGCACTCCCCCTCCTCTTCGACTAGCGCTCTATGAAAGGAGAGAGAAGGCTCAATGACAGAGACTGAAGTTACTCGTCACCCACACACTCACCCCTCATGGGATCTGTGCTGTAAAAATCCAACAAGCTTACATGCTGCATGGAAGCGTGAACAGGAGTATACATGCTTTTAATCAATTTGTAGTTTGAAGCTCAAGAACTGGGATCGAACCACAGGGCTCTCCCATCTTCCTGCAGCAGCGTACACTAAAACCCACCCACAATTTCAGCATACACCGACCTTTCATTTTTGCACCATTACACAAAGAGTCTACAAAAAGCATCATTGAAACTCTCTTTCTTCAGAAGCATAAATAAGCGAGGGTAAAATGTACTTTACAGAGATTAATTTGAAGTCTTTTCACTGAATTGAGAAGTGTTTATTCAGAATTCAGAACGATTGTTTAGAATTGAATCAGTTTGTTAAGTTTGCACCCAAATGTGCAATGTGACAAAAACATTTAACAAACAGCTAGTGCAGTGAAAAATATCTGATTGTTTTTGTTATATCATACTTTTGCATGATGAATGCAAATGCTGAAATGTGCTAACTTTGATCAACTTGAAACAGACGGCAACTTGGACTGACCCAATGAACGAGAAAAGGAGTGAATCTTTGTCATGACAAAAATATTCCCAGATTCAAACACAGACCATGTGAATGCACTGCCTGCTGTGCAAGAGAAGAGGGAATCTCCATCATGATAAAAACATTCACAAACCAGCTGCATGAGAATGAAGCAAATTTCTGTCAAGTTTCATTGATTTAAAAACTGCCTGTTAAAGGGGAAAGGAGTGAATTTTCAAAAAGACGTAATCAAAAGATTCACTGAAACAAATGTTGATCTTCCAAATGAAAGATGAACCTATTACCATATTACCATAAGATTCACTGATTAAAACACTGACTCTTAATTACAAAAGGAGTGAACCTCTGTAATGATCAATACATTTAAACACTAATCCACTACATACAATGATGATTTTCTATTTGGCTTCACTTGCAGCAACTGAACGAATGGAATAACACAAACGGTAGGGCAGTGACCAATAGTGATTTGTGAACTTTAATGACTTCAAAAAGATTTTCTATGATGTTTTAGTTCAGTATAAATAATAAAAAGTTGCCACTTTCATTGACATGATTTGGAGCCTACATTTCAGAAAGTGTCATCAGAGATCTCATTTGGAGTTGATTCCTTATTCTCATTATTTATGTTGCATGGTGGTTGTTACCCACCACCACCCCTCAAGCTTGTAAACAATATTTATTGTACAACAAAAAACCTAACATACCGTATGCATTTCCTGTCCTGTACGATAATATTTTACCACCTTCATGCAGACTTTCGCAGCATGCATAACAGCAAGGTAAAGTATTTATTATTGTTGAAATTATTATTATTTAATTTTAATGTACGCATATCTTGGATGGTATATATGACATGCCCACAGTGACAACATTGAATTGAAAAATGTAAAATTGTATTAACAGAATAATAATAATAATAATAATAATAATAATAATAATAATAATAATAATAAAACTGGATAAAATTGATATGTTATAAACATTATAGATGGATACTTTTGTAAACTAATAAACAAATGGTTGAAAGAAAATATAATCGTATATATTTAGGCAACCATTCCCACATCGATCCCACACAATCAGCTTCTGGTAGGTTTTCTAATTAACATAATTAATTTGTCAATTGAGTTTCCAGTTTCAAGTTTATTTGTCATTTGCACAACATGTCAGGACATTTATGCATTGAAGTGCTTGTGGTTAGGCTCAGATAATCACTCTATAGAGAAATCCTACACAGAATAAAGTTTAAAAAATCTATTTATTATATTGTGTTGCATGCTTTTAGATAAAAAGTTGTTTCTCATTAATTGTTCAAGTGCACATTTTCTCAAGGTGTATGTCTCTTGGAGATTCTCTTTGCTACAGTTCTCTCTGTCTTTGGATATATGGGGTCTAGTCTGAAAATTTTGTAAAGCTTATTTGGGAAGCTTTTATTTCACATATCAAATCAAAATATAAGCACTTCAGTGGCACAGCAACCAATTGCTAGTGCAAGACACTATAACTTGACTGAGGCCCAAAGTGTTTCTGGTCATTCACATTCAGCTGCCTGTGTGTTAGGAAGAGGAGGCCCCTAATACTTCAGTCCTGTGATTGCTACCATATCATATCTACCATGTAATAGAAAATTAAATAAAGTGCAGCTTTTAAAAATTAGACACAAGACACAAGGACTCATTATACCATTCTGAAATAAAGGTAAGTGTCCTTTATTGACTGTCTGATCAACATCCGTTTGCTTTAATGACCAAGGTCTTAACAACAATCAAAACACATTACTGTAATTCTTATATATTATTTGCATATATATATATATATATATATATAATGTTTTTTCCCTTTCTTACTGTTATTGTTTTTGTTTTTATTTTTTGGGTTGCTGATGTTGTTGTTAACTGCTTTGTTTTTAATTATGTATTTATTTTTGTCTTATATTCATAAACTGCAACGATCCTTTTATGTACTTTTTGTTTATATATGTATTTTCTTTAATTTGTAATAAAATGCATCCTATCAATATCTCTCTGTCTGTCTTTCTGTTAGTCTGTCTGTCTCTCTCTCTGTATGTCTCTCTCTCTCTGTCTCTCTCTCTGTCTCTCTGTCTGTCTGTCTCAATGTCTGTCTGTGTTTCTCTGTCTGCATGTCTCTCTCTGTCTGTCTCTCTCTCTGTCTCTCTGTATGTCTCTCTCTGTATGTCTCTCTCTATCTGTCTCTCTGTATGTCTCTCTGTCTGTCTCTCTGTATGTCTCTCTGTCTGTCTCTCTCTCTGTCTCTCTGTATGTCTCTCTCTGTCTGTCTCTCTCTCTGTCTCTCTGTATGTCTCTCTCTGTCTGTCTATCTGTCTCTTTCTGTATGTCTCTCTCTGTCTGTCTCTCTGTATGTCTCTCTCTCTCTCTCTCTCTCTCTCTCTCTCTCTCTCTCTCTCTGTATGTCTCTCTGTCTCTCTCTCTTTGTCTTTCTCTGTCTCTCTCTGTCGCTCTCTCTGTATGTCTCTCTCTGTCTGTCTCTCTCTGTATGTCTCTCTCTCTCTCTCTCTCTCTCTCTCTCTCTCTCTCTCTCTCTCTCTCTCTCTCTCTCTCACTCTCTCTCTCTCT